>OX402598.1:3030953-3145916 GCA_948098905.1 Tiliacea aurago | reverse complement strand
AATGGATGTGAGTAATGGAGTGTAACTATATTGCAGACGAACCTAGTTCTGTCCGCTTGTTGCAATCAAGTCTATTAGAGCAATATGTCACTATTTAAAAATAGATAGTCGTCAGTCCTATTTTAAACTTACCTGCGGGTTAAAAATTATACCAAAAATTTACATTCAAAATGCAGGTTAGTCAACGTGCTAAACTCGATTTCAAATACAAGGAACATAAACAAAACGAAACGCTTAAATATTACGTAAAATGTACGTAATAGGAAAACCACTACAAATATACATAAATAAAACTGTGGTTCAATTATGTTAGCCTACACTGTACCTAATGGAACGTTCCCGTTTTGTCGTAAGTCAAAGAACGGAAGTGGGTCAATATTGCTCGACCACACTGTACCAGTTTGACACTACTTTAGCACTAATTCATTATTGCGGTGCAGTACCGTAGAGTCGTACATGGGGTTATGTGGGTCACAGGCCTAAGTGACGCTATTGGAGCCTTGTGGACGGCGTAACGTAATATTAAAATTGGTAGCCAGAAATGCAATCTGCATTTTTGGTTGATTACACATTCGTAATTATAGATACGAGTCTCTTTAATGATAACTGCTGATTGGATCTGTTCATTCGTAGTTTATCCTTTCATTTTGTTTGTTAATCAAATCGACGATGTGCAGATATTTGCAAGCGGGAAAACCACCAATTTCCCCCGAAGGGTTAGGCAGAGGTGTACCTACCTATTTCGACAGTTATGTTTAAGTCCCATGTAATAGGGGGCCAGCATATCGCCATAAACGGGGCCAAAATCCTGGCTCCGGGCTGCTACTGAGAAATTCCAGATGGAAAAAAACCCAATAATACTTTGCCCCACCTGGGAATCGAACCCGGGAGCTCATGCTCAGCAATAGCGCTTGCGACCACTAGACCAACGAGGAAGTATTTTTTTTAAACCTTCCCTTTTTTCCCCTCTTTTGCGCATAGCTCTTCCCCATAGTTTTCCACGCTTCCAAATTACTCCGAAAAAAGAGTCAAATATTTTAGCATCAGAATCTGTCCAGTGATAGATGAACGATAATATGTAGTTCTATGTCATCACCTGTATCTATTCCAATTCGGTAATTATCTGCTCTAGATCAATGTCTGACTGTTTGGGGTTAGCGAGTTGTGCCATAGAGCACACACATCCGATTCGACTATCGGATATAACGTCCGAATTGGATGCAAGCCCAGAGGGTCTACTCCGAAGCGATAATTTGAAGTATCGGCCGAATGTTCGGCCGTTTTTTTACTTCCAAAGTTTTTTTTTTTTTACTTTGAATCCTTACCCGACTTCAAGTCACATTTTTGACTTTGTCTTATCTCAAATCGTTTTTTTTTTTCTTTTTTCGCTCTAGTCAGCCATAGTTAGCCGTAGTTAAGAAACGGCCGAACCATTGGCCGATACTTCGGATTCATGTTCGGAGTAGATCCCCAGTACAGAAGTGTTTAAGAGTACCTAGCAGTGGCGAGACTAGACATTTCGTAGGAGAGCTGAAGATAAGATTGTTCAGTGCTATAATTACGTAAAATTAATCAGTTTACCCAGAAATAAAAATCTTTACTTTACTTAAAGTAACACGATCGGTCGTCAAGTAGCAGGACCAATGATACGCTATCAATACCCAAAAAAAACTTTCAAATGCATTACAGAAATAAACTTGTAATGTTAATAATAATTTTAAATTATTATTGGAATATAACGAATCAAATAAACTGACTTCATTCACTCTTCCTTCTTCGTTCAGTCTATCTCTCTGTGGAATGCGCTCCCCCAGGAAATCAGGATGGCAACCAACCGATTATCCTTTAAAGTTAAAGTTCGCGAGCACATTCGTAAGAAGCTGGCAGTATCATCACAACGGTAATGTTTTCCCATTGATTGTTTGGTTTGTTGGTATATTCGTGTATTTATAAGGTCTTATATTTATTTATAATTAGGTATATATATTATATTTAAAGTTTTTAATAGGTATATGTATGTATATCCATAAATTTAAATAAATATTTATTCCACAATTATTATTTTCGTTATTGCACCTACCACTGCTTGTCTCTGCATCACCCAAAGGTTGACTGGTAGAAAATGCCTATGGCATTAAGTCCGCCTCTGTACATTTTTGTGTGCTTAAAGTGTTAAATAAATAAATAAATGAATAAACTGCATAATATTCCTCTCTCGTGCTCGCCGAAGCATTTTTCTATGTCTGTCTCTGTCAGAACCCGATAGACAGCGAGTTACTGTCCATATCAAGCCGTGGTAACTTTAACTGACGTGACGGGATCGCTATTTAAGACCGGATTATTTAGAACAATTTGTGTTATTGTTGGAATTCAAAGCTACGTATTTAAAACCTGTAGTATATTCTATATTATTTGGCAATCGTAGACACTACTGCATGTGATATTTTTCAATGGTGAAGGTGAAGTTGCTCTTCCAAAGGGAAGCCGGTAGGAATGGAGTTGTTAGCGCGCTACGCCTCTGGTACCTAGTCTATTGATAAAAATTTGTAAAATTCAAAAGTGCACGCCTTTCCTTATTACTGCTAAGAATAAGATAATTAATCAAATGAAATAAAATAAAAACAACTACCTATACATAATAATAAAAAAAATACAAAAATCTATTATAAAAAAAAATACAGAAAACTCTGCTATGGTTTACTGGCGCCATAATTATAAGGTGAGGAAAAAAATACTATACTTAATAAGAAAGAAAGAAAGAATAAAGTTTATTTGGACACAGTTCATGAAACACACAATAGATAGATATACAAAAAAAATACACAGTCGTATATTAGTTTTTTATGAATAATAATTAAACGACAGTGAATTGAACGCTCATATTAATTAATTGAGAAAGTCCGTAGTAAAAAAAATATTCCGGTACGATAATTTTTTCGACCAATTTGGATGCCACATACACCAATCTATAAACACAGACACGGACGTCCAGGAGAGATCATTTTTAATGTTATTATTTACTATGTTAAACAAAATAATTGTTATTGAATTATATTTTATGTGTCTGACAAATTATTTGACTTGATATTAGTGCACTCATATTAACCTGTAAGTGCGATATAAATAAAAAAAAATCGATTTCAGTTTCGAGAAAACTGCTTTTTTTGAAATGTCGAGAGTAGAACACAACCTCAACGCTTCGCTTATGAGGCGTGCAATACTATTATCCCAATCTGTCAAACAGCAAATCGGAAACATACATAATCCTCCATATCCATTACATCACCTAGTCACCTATTCATAAGCAGCTTCCTATATTAATTCTTCATTTGCAAACCGAAATCCTGGTGACATCCAGACCACGTCCGCGACTTCCGGCGTGGTTTACTGACCTGATGACGTCATTAAACCACCATTGTCTTGCACACAATGGCCTTATATCGGCTAATTTGTCAATGGGGATATTTTTTTAGTTAATTATGCAATTTCTCGGTCGGTGATCATGTCAGCGTTATGTTTGGAGATGGTTCGAGAATGATGGATGTTCTTTGCATTTTTGGCCTTGCTCTCCACTATTATAATGCTTGCTCTAGGATGCATATCCGAAGAGGCTCTAATAATCCTTCCATATCCCAAGGGCACGTCTTCCCTACCATTATCGCGCCCCCGGTTTACTCTTTGCAATGGTCTCTGTAGTCCCATGAAACATGAGGCTCCAGGGGCTAGGTGAATCTTGGGTTCATTCGAGTAATCGAGTCTGGTTTAACCACGCTGGGATCGGTGCATTTCATTCATTCATTCATTCATTGAAGTACGGAGCCCTAAAATACTAAATTATGAAACATTAACAACAATTATGAATAAGCCAGAGCCTGAAGGTACTTACTTGACAGTGTAACCCTCTGGGGTTGAAGGAATTAACGATCACTGAGCTTAGCTAAGTAGGACTAACGGATCTGTTATTTCTTCAACAACTCTTTTCAATTAATTAATTTATTTATTTATTGGTCTATCTACAATCGATGACGATTGAATGATGATTGATTGATTTTGTTTTTTGTATTGATGTTTTTTTTTTGTTTTTCGTTTTTTTTTATTTCGATTGATTGTTTTTGATTGATTAAAAACGGTAAGTATCCAATGCTCCTATGGACTTTGATTTTTTTGGGTTTGGGTTGTCCGGTAAAATACTTAGATGAGGTCCTCTTCGAAGGTCTTTTGAGAGGCTCTTAACACGATCTACGGTCATTAGCTAATTGGGTATGGATGTATGAAATATTACAAATTATTATCTGACCTAGTGAGGATTACCTGGTGACGGCCGACGGGTTTTGAAATATGTTTGGTGGAGGGCATTCTTGGTGATGGAAAATGTCTGTTTGTGTAATAGTAATAATCCATTTATTTGTCATTTGTTTGTTTTGTAATTTTTATTTACAATATTATCAGCTTTACTTTCGTCAGAAGGTATTATTATACTGTATGTAGCCAAAAATAAGGTCCTGTTACATGTAAAACTTAGCTGTTCATATAACGGCAGTTTTAGGTCACAACCATCAACAACCATCTTCAATTCATTGACTTCATTAATTGATACTCGATTCACAAATTCTTACAGCAAACAATCAACATCGTCGTAAAGAAAATGTAGGCCATCGCATAGGTAACCATTAAGTATTTATTACTTCTTAACTTCCACTCTATTACCAATGTAGAACTATAGGTATTGATCGATAGACCCAACACAATAATATAGTTCTATCTTAAAATAAAATAGGTTGTAAATGAGCTCAGCGATAATAATACTCAATAATGTTTTGATAAAACATGTATATGTGAAGGTTTACTTCCTGTACCATTATTTAACGATTACGGAAATAAAATAACATAACAATAACATCACGCCTGCATTCCCCTAAAGGCTTCTACATGCTGGCACGACATGCGACGTGACACAAAGGCTCCGCGTGTCGCGCGACGAGCGGTGCCTTTGTGTCGCGTCGCGAGTCGCGCTGGTCTGTAGAAGCCTTTAGGGTTAGGCAGACAAGTACCTATTGTACACCCACATTTCATCAGTTATGTTTAAGTCCCATGTAATAGGGGACGAGCCTAATGCCATCAACCGGATACAGATCAGACCTCGGGCTGTTACTGAGAAATTCCAGATGGTAAAACCCAATAACATTGCCCGACCCGGGAATTGAACCCGGGACCTCATTCTCAGCAGTAACGCTTGCGACCACTAGACCAACGAGGCAGTAAAATGACATGCATAATAAACTAAGATGCTATGTGTTCGTGGATTTGCTTCCGTGATATTTAAAATTGTAATGAAGAGATTAATTACTACAGGATAAATTATATTGATATAAAATAAGCCAGTCTGTAAAGTTGGTCTGCCAACTCTTATACTGTCACGTGAAGGTCACAGTCCATTCATATAAGACCTGAAACAGTTCATCCTTTTATAGTAAGGCAGTCCTAAGGCCCTAAACTTGTGTTAATTAAACACCTTATCACGCTACCTCTTTAGAGATCTTTTGCTAAAACCGTACATATTTTATCTTACCTATTTCTTTTTTAATAGGCTAGTGTCTCCTTAAATTATGTCATGATATCTAATTCATAAACTCCTAGTTCATAACATAAATATGCCTTTGATAATCAGACACACACTTAACCTATACTTCATTTGAAATAAGATTAGACATTTAAATAAACTTATTTACAGTATGTTCCACCGATTAAGACTTCTATTTGGTAGACATAAGGATGGCATTGAAAGCAAAAACGTGGTTACAATACCAACTGTTTATTACAGCTGTCATTGGTCATGCCACCAACGCAACGAAGACCAACGAAGTCAAAATCGATTGAACGAACTGTAAAAAAGGTTTATTTGAATGTCTAATCTTATTTCAAACGGAGTATAGGTAACCTCAAGTAATACAAGTTATTCCTTCATTAATTCTGCAAAGAAAATCTATATTAGGATAAGATATGTTGCAGGCAGATTGTATAATTCGTCATTATACAAACCGCCGTTCGCGCTTCCGTTTAAAAACGCTCGCAGTTATGAAATATGCCGAAGGCAAAACGACAACTCGTTCAGTTGTTATAATTTCGACATCCAGGGCACTCCGACTAAATGGGTTAGGTTAGAACTAGTGTTGTAACTGAACCTCGCTTCCGCCTCGGCAAATGCGGAACTTCCGCATGAAATCGTACCTCCGCTTCCGCCTCCGCCTCTGTTTACGTTATGTCAACGCGCGAGGTGCGACACTGGTGACGCGCCGCCTTACTCATAGTGGTTTAGTCTTGTGCACGAAATGGTCAGAATTGTGTTTGTGCAGCGGGCAAGCGGGTATAAGTGGACTAGGAACTTAATAGAATAGAATACTCTTTATTAGGTACACCATAAAAGTTACAGATATAAATGTTTAATTTTTACATAGGGTGACACAATGGGCGGTCTTATCGCTAAAAGCGATCTTTTACAGACAACCTTTGGATGGATTAAAGGGAGCAGGAGAGACAATACTGCAGGTAGTCAGTGGTGTACCATTAACATATACAATAAATACATACATACATAAAGCATACACTTATATAATAAATAAATACATTATGCAATAATAGACATGAAACCAGAGCAGGGAACTGTATTATGTAATGATGATGTTCAAGGAGAGAGGAAGTGTTTTTTACCTGAATCTTAAAAGTGGACAAAGATTGAGCACGCCTTACCGACACGGGTAAGGCATTCCATAACCGCACTGCTTGAACTGTAAAAGACTTAACTGGTAATCTACTTACTATTTTGAATAAAGACTTTTTGAAAATGGTTTGTTAGATTTTATTTAATTAAAAACATTACTCTCCTTCTGGGGCAGTCGGGTAATAATGAGAGGTAAAGCTCTTCACCTCAACATCCGCCTCTGCTTCCGCTAAAATGACCTCCGTTACAACTCTAGTTAGAACTTTCACGAACCGCACGCGAGCTGAGCGAGCGGTGCCGCGGCAGGACGATGCCGTAAAAAGCGGAATCATACAAATTGCCTGCGACATATACATTGCGTGCCGTTTATGCAGAACGTAGGTATTAGGAAGTAACCATAATTGTACACATTTACGTACCTACTAAGTAATGTTTAATAGCAGTACTTACCATTTATGTATATTGAGTAGAATAAATCAACGTAATGTAAATTGCCTTCAAGTGTTGAGTCGCCTATCTAACAGCTTACTTATAATTACATGTATGGCGAATGTTAATTAGCATTATCATACCGCTTTGAACATGGCTAGACTTACAGCAGTCAAGCGTTATGTTCGCGGTCCCAACCTGGAACGCAGAACGCTTTGCAAACTTGCGATACCATTTCTATATGCTTGAAGTCAATGTGGTTCAAATAATTTAATTGTAATTAAGTAGGCATAATACCTTATGCCTGTTCGAGTATCAATTATTGAAACAATGATTTTATTACATTCAAATGCAAAAAAAGTAGACTACCATAATAATTTAATTAGATAACGTTTAACAGCAGCTCGTTGCATCTGTATGCCAAATTAACTCTTACTACATCCGCCATTGCCTACGATTATTATCTAATCTCGTTTGTGGTATGTTTCCAGGGCGGCATCAACCACAAATGTGATGTTCGCGTCTGCGCCGCTCACAAGACGCGCTTCTGCGCTACAGCTGGATTCCTCAGACACTGATAACAAAGGTAATATAATCATACATTACATTTATTTAACTTTATGCAACTGCAACAGGATATAAGTATCTATTACCGCAACAGTCGCCTATGTGAGTACTTAAATTGCTCGACAGTGCATAATTAACCCTGAATGATGTTCTACAGCTTACCAAACTACGATAGCGCAGTTTGCTAAGCCAAAATGCGCTATCGTAGTTTGGTAAGCCAAACTGCGCTATCGTAGTTTGGTAAGCCACACTGCGCTATCGTAGTTTGCTAAGCCACACTGCGCTATCGTAGTTTGGCAAGCTGTAGAACTTATCCCCTGATTGACTAGTACCACGGGCCGTTTCGATACCTGCATGAAACAATACGTCATTTTGTATGGTAGAGATGAATGTAGCACAAATCAATACAAAAACAATTGTAGTTTGTACTTTCTATAATCGTTTTCCTTATTCATGCTGCTATGAAGGAGCTGTGATGTTTATGAGTTTCTGTAAGTCCTATTTATATTTTACTTTAAAACAAATGTTATGAATTAGAACAGGAACATGTCATCAAAACTTTATATAATATAAAACGTACTAAAAAGTATAATTATTTGATTTTTTTATGTGATAAAAGATAGGAGACATTACTTAACGTTGGCTATACTGCCGTCATAAGGAAAAAGGGCACAACTAACATATTTTCCGAAATTGAGTTATATACATATCCGGAATCAGAAAAAAAAGGCCCATCTGCCAATATTTTTTGTACAATTTTAGGAACAAGATAAACAAAAATACCGTAAGCCTAAAAGGCACAACTGAGTCACTTTTCAATTTTTTGTACGTAAAAAGAGCACATCTGACTAATAGTACGTCAAAAAGGTCACCTATGCATAGATGTGACTTTTATTGTATCACGATAAATATCATTTATTTACTTGAAAAGGCATAATTAACCTGTGTTAAATATTAAAGGCATAACTACCAGAGATGTGCCCTTTGATTTAAAGTTTACCACCTAGACCTTGACATTTAATTTAAAAGAAAAGTCACAACTAGCAGTTATGCCTTTACTACCAAAAATCTTTGACTAGAGGTGAAGTGAGGTGGTCGAGGTACGAAGCGAATCCCGCCAGTTGTGCCTGACGTGTCTCGATGAGTCCACGCTTGCCTGTGCTGCGCTGGTAAGGTTAAGTTTTTTTTACATTTGCATGCTTTTATTATATAACACTTCTTTTGTGACACATTAGTATGATGTATTAGTATTTATTGGCGAAATTAAGATTAAATGCGATTTAGTTTAAAAACTATGATGACATTTTTTGTAGGAACTGTATCGTAAATAATTAAAATCAATACTACAAAATAAACTTAATTCTTTTTTCAGCAATATGCAATCACGAAGTGCAAGATTAGTTAGTGCTGCTTTACGCAACGATAATTATTGTGTAGGCAAAATGGTCTCCAGCGCCGTCAACAAGTGGCGTTCAACACTCGGTGCAATCATCAAGCTCGGACCATGTTAGCAATCTGTGTTAGATACAGGGTCCGATTTTGATTCTGATGACTCAGTATTGGATAAAAATTACGAATTACCAAAAGTACGGGAAAAAAGCAGCGATAATAGTGATGGTTCTGACTCAGAAGACTTTATATACCATGTTCGCAGCCAGTTTCAGGAAAACCAATTTTAAAATCACCGGAAGAATCAGATAAAGAAACAAACCATGTTCAAGAAGAAGAAGTTATAAGTGGAAGTTCTAGTTATATGTGCCTTGATGATTGTGATACGTTTATTGTAAGGTTTTTTTTTAACTTTTGAAATAGTTTTTGTTTAGGTATATAATGTTTATGAAAGTGCCATAATTAACAAAAATTAAAATAAAACTTCTAGAAGCTGATTCAATAAGGATATTTAATCAAAATAAGGATATTTAATCAGCTTCTAGAAGTTTTATTTTAAAGTGTGCTGTGATTTTTATAAAAAAAAAACAAATATGTTCCTTTATGATGACTGATAATTACAGTTACTTAATTAATGTTAATTTGTTAAGTTACAGATAATAAATGTAATTTTTTAAAGTTTTGAGACGTTAATTTTTGTTACCTTTTAAAATAAAAGTTTTATAGATATTCCCTAATTGTTTTTTTTACCTGTTTTTTTTTTGTATAATTATTCAAAAGAAAAGGCACATTTTAATAAATATGTCTTTTCATTGTATTATTTCATATTTTTTTCACAAAATGTCAGAATGAAAAGTCACAATTGGTTAGTTATGCCCTCTATTCGTAATAATAATAACTTTACTTAATTTTTTATGCTACGTTGAAAGAGAAAATGTTGATTATTTAATAAATGACAATAAAATAAAAACTTATATTTCAATAATCGTATAGGAATCGTGAAAATGAATTTATTATTATTCATCTATTTTCTAAAAATAATTTATAGTCGATATTTTTCGCCAAAAAACAATAAAAATTTTAAACTCGATTTTCTCCATATTTATAAAATGTTAGATGTGCCTTTTTTCATTATGACGGCAGTATATGCCTACAAAAAACATAAAAATAAACAATATTTAAGACAAATTTTCCTTACAATCCGATTGTACCTACATTACACTAATGGCCGAAATAATTGTCCCCATATTTTAATTACCTTCAACACAACTGACTCACCCTGCATAATTCTCTATTGTATTGAGATCTGGTACGTCGCGACCTTGCGAAAGATTAAGAAAAGATTATGCTAATTCGCTGTGTAAGCCGTCCGGTGAGGCGTTACACTTTGATCTGCACGTATGTGTAACTCAGTTTAGCGTGAATGATTACGTTGACAATGATGGTTGAAATGCTGAGCAATTATATTTTAAGTGTATTTCGGTGTGTGTGTTTTTCTGAGATGAATCTTTGTTATAAACGTAGTCTTGATTTATTTGATGTCATTTTTCTCACCTCGGCATGGGACAAATTAAACATGCACTTATTCGATTGATTTGAATCGGTTTGAAGCAGGAAAGTCTGGCTTAAGAGACCAAAATCTGTAAACGGTTATTTTTAAAAAAGGCTAGGATAGTATATTTGGTTTCGAAATCGGAACAATTAAAAATCCATCTGTTTAAATGTTTGTTGGACTACGCTTAGTATGCTCTGTACCTATCACGCGTATGGAACGACATTCAAGCAAATGCCATTTCTATGTCTATCCCAACCACTGCTATATTTTTCAATCTATTACACTGTCATCTAACTCTTCTTTTTACCTGCAATTTTAGACGAACCCGACCGCACTCCCCAACCCATGATGTGGTCATCTGTCGCACGACGGCGCACAGACCTAGTGCCCACCGTGCCCGCGCCGCGCGCGCCAGGTAGGGCATACAGCATGACGCGCCTGGACCGGCTGCCGGCGACCCGGCCGCTGCACTCCGCCTCACCGTCCATGCATCATCTCAACAGGGCCCGTAAGACCATGAAGAAGCTTTGGTTTTGTCGCGGTTGCTTCGCTTGGTTTTCGACGTTTTTTGGGGACTTTAAAGTCAATTAGGGGTTCCACGCTTCGCTCTGAAAGTATTTGGGGTGTCACGCTTCGCTTGTTTGGGTGCGCTGTGCTGTGGAATGATGATGATGAATGTGTAATAAAATTTGATGTAAGAGTGCCAGGATACGAAAGACGAGACAGTAAGTGTGACGAACTAGTTTCTACATCTAAGTAAATGATAGAGCATACTCCGTGAAGTCTTATGACCATGCAACATCTCAACAGGGTCCGTAAGACCATGAAGACGCGATTTGTTTTTGACTTTGTGCGGTTTCTCCGCTTGATTTTCGACGTTTTTGGGGCTTGGAATACCCTTGGAGATGTAGTCGATTGGGGTATTTGGGGTACTACGCTTCGCTCTGCGAGTATTTGGTTTGTGACGCTTCGCTGTGCTGTAAAATAGAGTTAGATGTAAGAGTGACGGGTGAACATACGAAAGGTGTCTGTGATGAATTGACTAGAAGTAGTGTCATGTCGGGCTTACTAAATGGACGCGTCTAATTGGTCCTTCACTTTTGTAATTTATTTATTTATTAGGGACAAAAAACAGTTACATGCTAAAAATACAAAGAAATACTTAAACTAAGATGTAACAAACTTGAACCCACACCATTGTCCACGATTTAACTAAAGGTTAAAAGTGCTAAAGAGAAGTGTTGAAAAATAAAAATAAAACAATAGTCGTTTCCACAATATTGCTGTGTTCTATAGGTTAGCTTAATTTAAGTAATTGATTTCAATTCGAGACGATATTATATATTCGATTGAGTCAAAAGTTGGTGTGTGCTTTGCTTTCGTATGGAGTTAATAACGATAGTTTTAGAATGTATAATAATCTAGACTAGCACTAGTATTTGTGAAGTGTGTTAAGCTGAAAGTTAAAATGTAGGAGTGAGTAGTAACATAAGCTTTAACTTTTGAGTGCGGTGTGGTGTAAGCAGCAGTAGTCTATGCTAGTATGCGTGTTTGCACCAGTAAATAATACTTGTTACGATGTGAACGATGACTTGAATTTCCTTAAATTTATTGTCTGTATTTCTGCCAGAAACGGCATTATGATGGTCTGTCTGTCCTACATTTTTGTAGTTCATTGTTTTTTGACGTCTGGCAATCTTTCGTGTGAGGTTGTGAGTGTTACCATGCTTTGACTTAAAAGTTTGTTTTATTCGTGCTTTTAGGATAATGCTATAGGTGCTTCATCGTTGCAGGGTTTTGTCGCAAACACGCCATTAACGCCTTATTTTTGTTAATGTAATAATGTCACTGATTAAACTTTTAAACAGTCCTTAACAGTACCTACCTTTTTTTGGTAAATTGTTACTAACTTTTTAGTTTATAAACATTCAGGTATGTATAATACAGATAAATTATTATTAATAATAATACTACCAGCCTATTACTGACATACAGGACAAATGCCTCTTCTCTCATAGAAAAGGCATGAGCATTAAGTTTGCTCCATTGAGTACTACGCTTGCTCAAAGCGGGCTGGCGATTTCAAACTTACATAAGTCCAGGATTCCTCACGATTGAGGTTTAATATAAACAACTTAGGGCGTGGACACATCACCACGGCGCGGCGCCGCCACCGTGAAACGGCACGATGACGTCGTGCCGTGGAACTGTGCCATGTACGGTGCGCCGTGTTGGCTCACGACAGCAACCATCGGTTCAAAACACGACCGATGACCTACCCAATATTTTCTTTTGTTCTGTTTCTTCTTCATTCGTCGTCTTAGCAATAACAGGAGAAGAATACGTCTTTCACTGTCCATATAGAAAAAAAGAAAGAAAAATGCGTTTATTGGCATTACAGCAAAAAATACACCATAAAAGTATAAAAAACAGAAAACAATTATTATTATATCTAGACAAAAACTGCAAGTTTGAGCACACGTTTGAACCGATGGTTGCTGCCGTTACTGGCGCGGAGCACCGTACACGGCACCGTTCCGCGGCCCGATGTGCCGTTTCACGGTGGTGGCGCCGTACCGTGGTGATGTATCCGCGCCCTTATTTCGTTGATTGAAAGATTTCTTGCTAGCACGCAATAGAGGCTCTTAAGGCTAATTATACACATCGAGTCATCGCTTTTCTTATAGGGTAAGAAGCAACAGTTTTCAGGAATCTACCATGCCATTTACGGTAAATGGGGCGGTCAAACGAGAACTCAATATAATAACCTCCTTTATATTTTGAAGTCGGTAAAAAATGTTTTTTTTTTTAAACAGACTGATTCGTCTTACAGCATAACAAAGGAAGGATTACCTGATACGACATATTGTATTGAAAATTGTATATAATGCTACTTATATCTATTTATTTAAAATATTATTGTAACAAAATTTTAAGATTTTATCACATTTTAATCGAAATCACCATTTCATCGTTTCGCACTGGGTCGCTTGGTTTGGGTTTCAAAATTCCTTGTTCCATTTTGGTCTTTATTCCATACAGCTTTAGGCTTGGTTTACTATGAAAACAACGGGCTAAAAGGTATTTACTGCTACCTCTTATAGCTCCTGTATAAAATGGCCTATGTTAGCCACATTTTATTTTCAAATATTTGTTAAAAAGGTACAGAATAGTTAACAAATGAGGAAAAAACAAAGGATGTGTGCTTATGACCACACGAAAGAAGTGAATACTTAGCGATTGGAGCCGAGTAACACGATTCAGCGCCGAGTATACGCGATTCAGCGTTACCGGCCGACTGGAGCCGGGTATACATGATTCAGGGCCGACTATACGCGATTTAGCGTTACCGGCCGACTGGAGCCGGGTATACACGATTCAGGGCCGACTATACGCGATTTAGCGTTACCGGCTGACTGGAGCCGGGTATACACGATTCAGGGCCGAGTATACACGATTCAGCGTTACCAGCTGATTGTTGCCGAGTATACACGATTCAGCGCCGAGTATACGCCATTCAGCGTTACCGCCGGCCGACGGGAGCCGAGTATACTCGAATCAGTGTCACCGACCCAAACTAGACGGTTCGTTCACTTTTCAGTAAGAGCCTAAAGCGCGCCTAAAAATGTTTTCACTTTAAAAATACAAACATTTCGCTCCTTTGTCTAACAAACTCCACTTTCAAAGGTCGTGTTTCTCTCGACAGACATTGGTACAATGAAGTCAAACAAGGCGGAAACGCAGTGTTTGTCATAACATTAGATACTTACTCATTTTTTTTCTTAATTATATTCAATGTCCTAAGTCAAATAATTTATTTCAGGTAGGCCAATTAAAAGGCACTTTTGAACGACAAAACTTACAAGGTTTTCTCAATCATATTTAAATTCAAATAATTTATTTCGAGTAGACCATTAAAAGGCACTTTTGAACGTGAGTTTTATTGCGAGAAAATAGAATTGATTCTAGGTGGCATTGTTGTTGCCAGGTGTTCCATTTGTTCACTACTCTGTCCTTGCCAAAATGTCTATGAAACATAAAAATACATTACAACAACATGGGCCATCGTGTACACGAGCTATCACAATCTTGGTCTAGTTTCCCCCACGGTGGTGTGGCCAGCTTCTTATAAAAAGGTAAGAATAACTAACAGCTTTGCTTTCTTACTAAAACGTGTACGACGCACTTCCCTACATTCAGCACTAAAGCATTTATTACACAAAATTATTGTAAAAGGTTCCTTGCATGGTTTTTTGAAAAGATTTGTTTAATATCTGCTAAAATTTTCAAGAAATTGGTTTGATAATATTAATGATGCTGATATAATAAGCAACTAATGTAAAAAAAAATGGAGTGCACAATCTATTCTGTTTTCATGTCATACATTCTCCATTCACGTTTACTCATTACAACAGTATACACATGAACTTCAATTTACACAAACACCTGAGGTACATGAAAAGTCATAACATAACCTACACAAAAGGCACGAAGTAAGGTACTTCTGTTCTTGCAGCCGAAAATATATGGATATTTGGCTAAACTTCACAGACTCGTGAAAAGGCAAGAAGTCAACTTAAAACTACAAAAGTAATTATAATGTCTTTCATTTTCTAAAATGATAAACAATCAAAGATTGTTTCGCTCTGTTTTATGCATACCTTTTACTAAGTCTAAGGGCCTGTGCACACCACGGTTTTTAAACTTGCGTCGACGGCGCGCTTTTATCCTACAGAAGGTCTACAGGCTGCGTTGCGTTGTCTGGCGTCTGATTCGCGTGCGTATCGCGTATGTATCACAACAAACGCGCGTCATCGGTGCGTTTAAAAAACCTGGTGTGGACAGGCCCTAAGTCCGCGTCAAAATCGGTATGATTTGCAATTGTTTCACATAAGAGTTCGGCTTACTCAGGATCATACTTCGATTTCGAGAGCAGTGGTGGCTGTAGGTTTGAACCCGGCGCTTTACTTTATGTAAATTATTATATCACCACAGTTCTCAAAACAAACCGGAACCGACATGTCCTAGAATCAATCATTCGAAGACATGTGACATCTACCAACCTGCACTGGGCCCGCGTAGCATTACGACCCATTCCCTCTCACAGAGAGGAGTTCTGTGTCCCAGCAGTTGGGAGCATTATAGGCTGATAATGTTTATAAATACACATATTGCCACAATAAAATGTTAGTATATCAGTAGAGCTGGTGGACATCCAGTTCTGTCACATTCAAAATAAAGCCACTTATTTTAGGCATCATTTATTACTCAACACGAACTACACAACTGAGAAGTTTATTCAAATAAAAGCTTCCATTGCTTAAGATGTATGGATGGCTGCATTCGTTACTTTTTTCAAGCCACACATATAATAGTTGTATAAGTATCTTGGGGTCCATTCAAGTATTACGTAAGCGGAACTTAAGTAATTTTTAACCCCCTCCCTTTGTTGTAATTCTTGAGTCTATAAATAAGGAAACTATAAAGGAATTTCATGCCCATTCAAGTAATTTCCCTACTTCGGTTCTGTCTTAAATTATCCATAATACACCGCGTGAGAGCGAGTAAGCAATATCAATTATTTTGGGGAATCCCTAAACATGCTTTTCGCTTTCAAGCATAGACAAGTAGGGTTGCCATATTTATTCAAATCGGAATATTTAGTAGATTCTGATTTGAACACATATTTTGCAAAAAATCAGAAAAACTAAAATAAATAAATATTACTGTCGTAATCACCATCCAGACAAACTGTCTATGTCCCCCGTCCCCCATGTCATCGAAAATAAGCAAAGCAAAGACCCCCAACCCCCCCTTTGGTGCTTACGTAATACTGTAATGGTTTTGGAGGCACGTGGCTAAAATCGGAATTAACGCCGCCATTTTGATTTTTCAACACAATTTCACGAAACTTCACCAACGGGCTCCACTCAATGCCGAAAGATCCTTGTAGTACTTTAAGGCGCACTGAATTCCAGCCATCCACACACCTTCCGCCGTAACTAACGAAACAAACCACCATTCGATCGCATAACACAGTATCCATTGCTGATTTCCTTCCCACACCCTGCCCTAAGCCTGTACATAAGCGTCGATGTATTCAGAGACGCGGTCGGGCGACACGACGCCGGGTTCGCGGCCGGGAAGCGCACTGTCCAATGCTACTGGCGTCATACGAAGGCCGACTTCTGCACCACGAAAGCCACGACCTGCGTCCATTGCTGGTACGGGAGTTAACACGCCTAGAGGTAATTGAATTTAGACTTTATTTTTGAAGTTACAAAGTTGATTATATATTGATCTTTGTGTTTTGGTTTGTCGTGATATTTGAATTTGGAATTGAGTATCGATGTTACGCGCGTTAAGTTAATTGAATTTCGACTTTATTGGTTAAGTAATAAAGTTAATTTTTGCGTGGATTTTGATGTGATATTTGAATTTGGATTGAAATAATAATCCTAACATGCATTTAGGTAGTTAATTGAATTTAGACTGTATTTTTGAAGTGACAAAGTTGATTATTATATTGATCTTTGTGTTTTGGTTTGTCGTGATATTTGAATTTGGAATTGAGTAACGATGTTAACACGCGTTAAGTTAATTGAATTTCGACTTTATTGGTTAAGTAATAAAGTTAATTTTTGCTTGGGTTTTGTTGTGATATTTGAATTTGGATTGAAATAATAATCCTAACATGCATTTAGGTAGTAGAAATTCGACTTTGATTAGTTAGATAAAAAGTTGTTTATTGAGTTCTAAAACAAGTGATTAGGGTTCAGTTTTGATTAATGTGGTATATGTCGCTGTTAAGCGATGTTGTCTTAATGTGTCGATGTTTTAATTGAATGTGCTTTTTGTATATAATATTAACATTAACATAAGAAATTAACAATAATTTATAGTGGTTCGATTTCCTACTATTTGCTTGCAACTTATTTTATTTGAAATTATAATCTATTCTTAGTTTTTCATAGTAACGACAAATATAACGGCATGTTTGTTCAATTAAAACTAGAAATGAGTACAGTTTTCACTATCTATTGTGTGAAAATCTTTGGTTTACGAATGATATTTTGCAACAAGTGATCGAAAATGTGTATACAGGGTATAATTGAAATCATTCAAATCATTCCAGAGGGTTAAATTACACATGAAAACAAATATTTATTACTATGGTACCAACTCTGTAACATCGATAGAAATCCAAATATAAGATGTACCTAATAATTTATTTTTCGCCATCATTTTTGGTCCATAATAAAAAAAATCATACACATGAGTTCTTTCATGAGTATATGAATTCCAAAGATTTAAATTCCACCTTTATGTATACTTAATAAATTCCGCCTTACACTAGAATTCAAATGAATGTATTGATCAGGCGGCGGCGATACCCTGGCTCAAAGCGCGGCGAGCACCCCGAGCGTGTCACGTGACAGTACCGTGATGGCGGGCGGCGACGTGCCGCGCCGCGCGCTCACCACGCCGCGCCGCCCGCGCCCCGCCTCGCTGCACACGCACGCCAAGCCACGTGAGTACCGCGTGCGGGACGTATGGCCACAGTATACATATGGACAGTATGAAAACTAGCCATAATTGTTGAAATCTACGGTTAATTGGAGCGTCAGACGCTGCGACCATTCCTCTACACGGCAACCGCGACTGACAGCACAGCGACAACCGCTTCACGCACACAGACGCGCTCTTGAAGAGGCTCGACATCAATGAGCGCGTCTGTGTGTGCGCCGAACTGCCGATTCGAACGTTTACTACGTAGTTTCTGTACTGTCCATATTGATACGTATGGTCATAATACAGGATCTAGCCGTTATCTTAAAATTACTGCTAAGAAAAATTGTGTTTATGGGCGCATGCTGTACAGGAGTTGTGCAGGTTATTTAATGTTAAGTTATAACATTTAAAACTTATTTTCGTGAAAAAGTTAAAACTTTGACCTTTAATATCTCCGTAACCAGAAGGTAAGCTCCAGTACAAAAAATATCGCAATAACGGGGAGTATAAGTGACTCGGCTTCGTTAAGCGTCTTTTTACATCCTGTATAGTAATATATTATGTTGGTACGACATATTATTATACCGGGTGTAAAAAAATCATAAGGTGTCCCTACGACGTATGGTCTCTAGGAAGTATTACCGTGAGATGTGACTAGTTGACACGGCTTTTGGCTTCCGGATACGCCAACTTTTGGTATGACTTTTTAACACTTATTTTATTGTTCACAGCGCCGCCGGTCGCGCCGGGTGACGGCAAGCCACCAGTACACAGAAAGCCAAAGCCATCCAAAGATCACGATAAGGTAAATATCATAAACCATGCAATTTACTTCTATACTAGCGCTTCGCCCGCGTCTTTTTGTCAATATAGCCCTTGGATCATAGCTTCCCATTAGTGAAATAATTTTTGTAATCGGGTCAGTAGTTCCAAAGGTTATACATTACATACGAACTTACAAATTTTACCTCTTTATATTAATATTAGTATAATATTAGTTTAAATTAGGTCCGTTTTCAGGAAACAAACTTAGAGCACATTCTCTTGAAGTTACACACAGAACTTCCTCCGCTTTTGTAATCGGTTAAAATCACAGTGAAATGTCTTCATAATACTTCACCCATCCTTGATTTTTTTTTCTGTTTTATTTGTGTAGGGGTTTTTATCTGAACAGATACGCCAACCCCATCGTGCCTTTTAACATTGTATAACATTAACACTTACTGACACAGATGAAGGACTGGTATTAAATGACATAACTTTTTGGCACCTTCTGACGTTGATTGAGATAAAATTTATTGAATTAATCCCATGTTGAATTTGCTGAAGTAAAATTCCCTCAAAAATTACTCCCTCTCGCGCCTGTTCCGGACACAATCTATCAGCAAATGTTGCACGTCCTCAATCTGATTACAAACTCTTCAATTCGGCGAATCAGCTTTTTACCCATCCTTTCAAACGCAATAGTACATTATTGCAAAGGCCGTGAAATGTGCAATTGCAGGTCGAGTATGAGTTTGAAGGCCGAACCATAGGCGAGGACTTCACTAATACGAGACAGGCAATTGCCATTGCCGCCGAGGCATATATAGTGCTTTTCTCAAAAGAATGCAGGGAAAGTAAATTATTTATAAATTCCAGATTCAATGACGAACACGAGAATTTTTCACGCGCCAATGTGTTCATTTGTTTTTTTTTTTTCAATAAACAGCTTTCTATTTGCAAGCCTGTTCGAAATTTTAATAAAACCTTTGATAAGTTACCTCCTTGGTTGACATGTTTCGGAGTAAAACAGTATTTAATAACCCAGCACGCCGTTTCATACAACATTGCTGGAGCGTTGTAATGTTCCAAATTCAAAAAACGCTCTTGCAATGTATTTGATTTTCTTTGACCGTAAATTCGATACTTCGCGTGTTCTTTTTTAGAAATAGAACTTTTCTCAAACATGCATGGAAATATTGTAATGGAAGTATGCTTGTGAGAACCACCTCGTTCTTGATCAGACCGATGTCATAAAGTTGAACGTGCACTAATGTGTGGTGTGTTGTCAGGCGGGACGTGGCAAGTCACTGTCGGCGTCGCCGGGCCGCACGCTGTCGCCGTCGCCCGCCATCTCCAAAGAGTCCAGCGTCGACAAGGAGGTCACTAAGGTAACGATAACACACTACATCCAATCACTTCTTCGTGTGGTGCCGGACGTCAAGAATAGCACCATCTTATTTTTTCCCGTTGGTGTCGTAAAAGGCGACTAAGGTACTTACTAGAGAATGGGCAGAAGCGTTCTCTATGCATTTTAACACCATATTGCGATCGCCAACCCGCCTGCCAAGCGTAGCCATTATGGCAACCGTACCCCCTTTCGGGGAGGCCTATGTCCAGTAGTGGAAAACGCTGCCTGAAACGATGATGATGATCCAATCACTTATCATCAGGGGGTGACTACTGAGATGACGACTAATAGGCGAGCAATAAGTAAGATGACATGTTACGCGTATTTCAAATAAATTGGGATACGGGTAAACAGGATGATTATAATCCAAATACTTCTTTCCAGACATTTTATCACGCTAGATGTAGTTTCACGCTGTAATTTGAATTTTGGGCAAATTAACTGAGCTATCATTAAAAGTAATGTGGTTAGAATAAAGAGCTTGTCAGTAACCAGACTTTGTCAGACTAGTAATAATAAACAAAATGTACAAAAGATAATTTAGTTAAATAATGCCAATTTATGCCCACTTGCACAAACTACAAAATTAACGCTATACGTATTTAGACATCTATATTTTTTTTTACCCTATGTTCACAAAATGAATAAATAAATAAATAAAACATCGTTCAGTTTTGACAATAGTTTGAGATGACAGTGAATAATGTTTTAATTACGTGCATCGTTAAACGCGTTTAACGAGCTGTAGTGCAATCGGGCCTTAAGACGCTGACAATAGGTAAACCGCTGTCACTGTCAGACTGCATACAAAAGAAAAGAAGCGCGATGACACAATGCTTGTAATTTATTGCAAAATATGAAGCGTTATTTATTTACTAAAAAATTAGTTGAGTAATCGAAAATGAAAAACAACCAAGTTCTGCATAGAAATAAGACGTTCTTGTTATTAATTAAATACCAACCGTACGTTGATACAGATATTTTGGATTGAAACTCAGTAATGGGTTAGTTTACCGTTAATTTGTATCGAGATTTTTTTTCTAAACGTGTTTTGGTAACAATCAAGTTCTGAAAAATATGTTCAAGACTAACATATATTTTTTCCGCTACCACAAGCTATATAGATTTGCCATTTTTTTTGTTTAAGACAAGTCTACTTTTATCTTTTGCCTCTTGTCAGCCCCTTAAGTTATTCCGTTGCAAATATATTATTGTAAAATAAAAAGTCAATATTTGAATAGGCATTCACGATCACTTTACCTCCATCCAGGGTAGGTTAAATTTAGGTTTAATCCTAGGATCTGATAATAAAACCATCGTCTTCACGACAAATGATCGTTTATGTGACAGCCGACGGTGGCAGTGCCCGCCCCGGCCGAGGTCCCGGACAGCAAGAGCACGGTGGACCCGGCGGAGGTGACGCACAAGCTGCAGGCGCTGCAGATACAGAACGGAGATGCTCACCACCTTATCGATAAGGTAGCGAGATTACACACTCATACTGCATGACTTTAAGATAGACTAAGTCGCAGCCCACGCTAGCGCGACGCGTCTTGCGTGTGCGATGAGCGGCAAAAATAATAAAACGGGTTGAACGGGGGGCGCCATGTTGGCGCGACTGGCGTGCGCGTCAGGCGACCGCGAGCAGCGGAGGGAACAGTACGAGTTCGCGAGTCCTGCGTATTTATTAAATTTTGTTGAATTATCCGCGATTATAGATAAAAACTACGCGTCACGCGGCCGCTTCAACGTGGCACACTACAGCGGCAAGGCGCAGCGTCTTTACTCCTCCCGCCCCCGCAGGTCGCCCCCGCTCACCGCAGTAGCTCTAGCGTGGCCTGCAGCTAAAGGACCGCCTTTTTTTTTTTTTTTTGGTTGGGGAATTATCAAATAACTTCTCCCACTCTGGGCGGAGCGGGAGGGCGTGTCAGACTTTTACTGACTAAAACCCACCGCACCACACCGTATGACCGCCTACTATAAGCACTGAATCCACTAGATATAGATTCTAGTTTCACAAGAATTGCCTGAAATATAATGAAATAGTTAATTCTATAAATAGGATATTAGAATCACTTTTACACGTCATATAAAAAATTTAAAAAAAATCTAGATGTAGCCGACATTTCCTATCTGACTACCCCTGAGAAGAAATGGCGAAACAAACTCAGTGAACAAAGTCTCTTTTAAAGTCCAGACATAATCTTGGTCAGATCATGTGAGGACCATGTAGATCCGTGTCTGAAATGGTTTTTGAGGAAAGAACCACACAAATTTGAGTGGACCTGTCCAATCAGTGCAAGCATGGGAAAAATATACGAAAAAAGTTGACAAAAGTACACACGGTTTCACATCAAGCTATACATTTCCAGTATAAGCTGACCTCTCATTGTACAAAAATCCTATACGATGCGAGATCAGCTTATACTGGGAATTTATAGCTTATTTTATTGAAAGGCTGACCAACTAAATACATTCACAGCATGAACCCACAATCTTTGTAATAATAATTATAAGATCATCTTAGTTAAGTTATAGGAAAGCATTGCACTTTTAATAAACGTCTTGTAAGTACATTAAACAAAACAAAATATAATATTTTCGTTGATTGTGTAACTTATACTGTGTAACTCGATTACTTGTGGATCCAGTGCTCAGTTGCCTTAGCACGCTTGTCAAAAAATTACTAGAGTATGTTGATAAGAGACCTTGATTTGGTAAAAAAAGATCCTCTGATTTTCTGCGCAAACAAATGGCCAGTTTATTGGCGTGTTTATTGTTGAGTGTCTGTGCGTGTGAGTTTTGTATCTGTAAATTACGTTAAAAATATATTTAGCAGTCCGTGCATAAACTTGACTCCGTCTTATATATTTCTTGAGATGATGTCCATTGTGATTTCAATAAACGCTGTGTATCGCACCCAGCGTGTTTCATTGCACGAAACCCAACTTCTGCCCACATGATGACCGAATCTAACAGAGTAAAATCCTGTCGATGCGACAAATATAACTATTCTATGAACTTAGAGAGTTGTATTGCTGATTCTAATTCTGTAAATCCCTATTTGTTACGCCCGCGAATCGTATTTTAATCAACATTCCACCTGACACAGTCCTGCAAATTGCAAAAAACTTGAGAAATTTCACGGAGTACCTTAGCGCATCCCCTTAAGTGCTACAGAACCATTATGAGAGCAAACAAAAAAAAAACTTATTATTATTAACCGACGTTTAGCGCTAAACATTAGCAAAAGTTAAACGTGGTATAATCTGTATTTCCTTTACAATTCCAGGTAAACGAAATCAAAGAAACAATAGAGGTTAAGCAGGAAACGAAAATCGAGCAAGTAACGGAAGTAGCGAAACACGAAGAGAGAGCAAGTGAGAAGTCCGAACAGAGAAGTGAGAGGTCCGAACTGAAGGAGAAGAGGGAAGACAAGGAGGACAGGAAGGAGCCCTCCGTCGAAAAGACTGATGATAATGAGATGACTGGTGAGTGACCCTACTGTGGTTGAAGACTATCATAATTATTAATAATAAAAATATATACTTTATTTATACAGGTCCTTACAATATGCTTAAATCTAGCTAAAGTACACAATAATTAAAGGCGCACCAAAGTTGAGACCCTGACTCCTAAACTAGGAATACCTGTGACTTAGGAGTCAGTGTTCTACTGCCACTTGGACACTATAAACCCTTATTATTATGAGCTAGTAAGCTGATTTTATACAAAAATAATATATTATTAGGTATAGATTTTAAGAAAAAAAAAAAAAAAAAAAAAAGTTTAATTAAAATTAAGAAGTAAAATGACTGTGTGGTTAATTCTGTATGTGTGAATGGGAATCGTGTGTCTTGCTTGCATTGTGTGAATGTGTGTGTGATTGGGAGTCTCTAAGAATGGTTTACATTATTATTGTTAAAGTGAAAACTTAAGGCGACGATAACCGAATTTTAATGATTTTATACTGAAGATCACGTCTAAACGAGTAGTGTTAATGATAAAAAAAAAAATTTAAATATGTGAATATTTTAGATTATGTTTTATCAAATAGTAAAATTAATTTGTAAAGTTATGTCTAACGCGGATAAAAGACTGAGATGGCGCAAAATCTACCAAGCGTAGTTTTCTGAAACCTTCACCAATTTAAAGATAATTTAATTATTGATCTTTTAGTATACGCGTTTTATTAAAATATCTTTTGTTTTATGTATAATAAATTAATAATGCGTCAAATTGGGGACAGCACTCCTTGATGGGCGAGTCCTATTACTGGCTGAACGTACGACGCGTTGCGTGAGCTCAGTACAGAACACGCAAGCTAACCACTCAAGGTCACTGGCATATATCTGCATCTTAAGTAGGCGCGTTGAGCTAATTTTCGTAGGGGCAAAAGTCATGGGTCGGCGTCACCGACGCGCGACGTGCTAACCGCGACGCGCAGCGGCCAGTTTGAAATTTTCGCTTTTGTTGGGGGATGACTGCCTATTTTTTTTTTCTCAGTGCATGTACACTATGATGGCGAAAAACTAGAAAATGTTTATAATTCAAGCCATTGTTTATCACAGTGTAGTCGTCAGAAGCCCGGAAATTTGACGACCAGTCTTACCAAGGGTTATCGTGTTACCCAGTTACTGGGTTGTGAAGGTCAGATAGGCAGTCGCTCCATGTAAAATGCTGGTATTGAGCTGCTTCTGGTTAAACTGGAAGCTGAACCCAACGTAGTTGGGAAAATGCAGATTGATTTTGTAAACAGAAAGGTATAAAGTAAAGTACACAACTTGTGAAACAAAAAATACTCGGTTCTTGTATCCCTTGCTCCGCTCAGGATTCTAATATAGAATCCTTCGTTGCTCTCGGGATTCAACTTAGTCCCTCGAATTAAATTCCCTTTTTTTTCACTTGTATAGGTAATTTACTATTTTATGTGATAAAACTACAAATAAACGGTTTTCGCACTTTTTCGTTTGCGAGCTGTGAGATACCTTGTTTCTTACCAAATTTGATGATTCTAGGTCAACGGGAACTACCCTATAGATTTTTATTTATTTGCAAGTATCAAATTTTTCTATTTCGTTGACTTGAAATTCTGAGTCAAAAATCGAGCTAAGTCTTAGAAGCTTTTTTTTTAGAGGTTCAAGGAACCGTAGTCCTACGTTTTTGATATTACTTTTAACTTGATACCTCCACGCGTTCCTGAGAAAAACGATCTTGACAGACGGGTAGACGGGCAACGAAGTGATCCTATGGGTTCTGTTTTTTTCCTTTTGAGGTACGGAAACCTAAAAATCGAATTGCGCTTATCAATGTTACGACTAAAAACTTGTTACATATGGCACATATTTAGTTCTACGTAAAATGCTAACAAAAAATGTTGTTTTCAGCGTCCATGACGGCGCGGCGCATCACAACGGAGGAGCAGGCCAAGGCCGCGCTGGCCGAGCGGCGCCGGCGCGCGCGCGACGAGCTGGAGCGGCAGGCCGAGCTGGAGCGGCTGAGGTAACCACAAGTCAAAATCAAAAATATTTTTATTTCACATAAGCCTACATGGGCACTTATGAAACGTCAGAAGCTAGGTGCACGGTTCCAATTGGTCGTTTCCTATGTATTTCCGTCTAGAACCCCGTCCTATTCCGAAGAACAATTACTGCTTAAACATTTTTTAATTAATGACTCATCACACCTTTTTCCAGACTGCAACGCGAAGCCGAAGAAGAAGCTGAGCGACAACGCCAGGAAGAAGAGCGGCAACGTCGCGAAGAAGAAGAGGCGCGCGAACTGGCGCAACTACAGAGACAGATGAACGAGGAGAAGCTTAGGAAAGCTATCGAGGTAATACTCTTATAAATAACAATCAGAACATAAACTAGCAATTTACAATGTAATAGTAGCAGGGACCGTACAACCCCGGTTAAGAGTTAAGCCTTTCGAAGGGGTAACCCATTCAATGGGTTACCTCTATCATGATGTAACCCATTGAAAGGGTTTTATACTAGAAACCCAGTGAAAGGGTTACATGATAACCCATTCAATGGGTTCTATACCTACTTGAAACCCAGTAACATGACAAAATCATAATATTATGTTATTTCGATATCCGCCCAGCACGCGTAGCATGACCAATTCTATCTCTATTCTACCCAGGGACCATTTTGGTTACCATTTTAGAAAAACCCTATCGAAAGCCCTTTCAATGGAAAGGGTTTTCGATAGGGTTTTCTAAGAAGTTAATCAAAAACCCATTGAAAGTGTTTTCGATAAAAATCCATACGGTGTGGGTAACCCTTTTGAATGGCTTAAATTAAGCCGTTCAAAAGGGTTACCCACACCGTATGGATTTTTATCGAAAACCCTTTCAATGGGTTACCAAAATTTAATTTAAGCCGTTCATAAGGGTTACCCATATCGTATGGGTTTTTGTTTAACTGCTTAGTAAAACCCTATCGAAAACCCTTTTAATGGGTAACCAAAATGGTCCCTGAATAGTAGAATAGAATAGAATACTCTTTATTATGTACACCATAAAAGTTACAGATATAAATGTTTAAATTTTACATAGGGTGACACAATGGGCGGGGCTAAAAGCGATATTTTACAGACAACCTTTGGATGGATTAAAGGGAGCAGGAGAGACAATACTGCAGGTAGTCAGTGGTGTACCATTAACATATACAATAGATACACACATACACAAAGCATACACTTATCTAATAAATATATACAATAATACACGTGAATAGTAGTGAGTACACAATCTATCTGCGTGGCCTTTTTCCAACTGTGTTTGGGTCAGCTTCCAGTCTAACCGGATACAACTGAATACCAGTATTTTACATGGAGCAACTGCCTATCTGCCCTCCACAACCCAGTAACTGGCCAATACGGATACCCCTTGGTAAGACTGGCTATTAGGCTTTCGGGCTTCTGACGGCTAGTAACGACTGTAAAATATCCACGAATGACAGCCGGGACCAACGGCTTAACGTGCTTCCCGAGGCACGGAGGATAAATGATAAATGATTTATTTTCTGTAAGTAGGTTTGTACAAAGACTTTTACACGTCAATCATATTAAAAAAAAAATCTAGATGAGGTCGGCGTTTCGTATCTGACTACTCTGAGAAGAAAGGCCGAAACAAACTCAGCGGTCACAGTCTCTTTTACGAGTAAAGTCCAGACATAATCTTGGTCAGATCATGTGAAGACCATGTAGATTGGTGCC
Organism: Tiliacea aurago; assembly: GCA_948098905.1. Lineage (NCBI taxonomy): Eukaryota > Metazoa > Arthropoda > Insecta > Lepidoptera > Noctuidae > Tiliacea > Tiliacea aurago. Next base: position 3,118,349 of record OX402598.1, on the reverse strand, counting down.
TGAAATGATCTTTTGATGAATCCTTAACCGACTTCAAATCACGTTTTTTACTTTGACTTATCTAACAGCTATCGTCAGCAGCTGTAATCAGGAAACGGCCGAACATTCGGCCGATATTTCGGATTTACTTATCTTCGGAGTAGGCACCCAGGTCATGGTCTACCCATATGCCAAATTTCATCCAAATCCGTTTAGCAGTTTTCGCGTGAAAGCGTAACAAACAAACTGACTTTCGCATTTATAATATTAATTAATTGCGCCATTCCTTTTTCATATACGGATCATTCTCATTTTTGCAACATTTTTTTGTGCATTTGTTAAAAAAAATTAAATACTTGTATTATTTCTAGAATTCCTATCAACAACTAACCGAAGTAGGGTATATTAATAGATTATTAATTAAAAATTGAACAATTTATTTAATATTTTTAATCACTGTTAAGAAAGTGACGAAAAAGTCACCTCCATGTCGTGTGCAATATCAATTTATGATATTACATACTAAAATAAAATAATGTTATAAATAACAAATTCATTCATTCAAAATATTTTACGACAAAAAGCTTTCAAAAAACACCAAATACATAAAACACAAATAAAATGATAGATGATAAAAATTTCATAACTTTTGTGCATAGAAGAAGTATCACCTCCAAGGATAAACTTATCGTACGCAGCCATAATTCAATAAATCAGTACACACCGTTTCTGAATGAATACAGACAACCAACACAACGCCATCTTGAACATTTTTGAGTGTGTCATGGCTGGTATAATCATTTTTGGAGTAAAGACCTATATAGGAAGATTTTTGTGGATTACTTATCAAAAAGTAATTATTTAATTAAGGTCTATCGGATATCGTAAAATGATGGGCCATTGTAACCGTTCTTGGTATTTCGTCGTTTTTTTTAATAAGAATTTGAGGTAATGAAAAAACGGTATCTAAGTTTTAGGAGCTGTGTCACTTCCGTGGAAAGGTGTTTTCATTTTTTTTTTTGTGATATCTACAGTGAAAATAGCTAGGCTTCATAATGTAAGATATTCGATATAATTAGATAACCTTTCATTTGAGACTACTTTGAATAATTAAAAAAAAAAAAAAAAGAATTTCATGTCAGTTTTTGATAATGGCCCATACAATGATGACATTGGCAACTTCATACACGGTCCCTGTGTAAATAAATAAAATAGGGAAACAATTTAGGCCCTAATATTTTGATACTTGATAGTATCGCTGATTCTGCTGGGTCCGTGTGGAGCCGGACGTAAAGAATAGCACCATCCTATTTCTTCCCGTGGGTGTCGTATGTGTGTGCATTTAACACCATACTGCGATCGCCAACCCGCCTGCCAAGCGGGCGATTATGGCAAACTCCCCCTTTGAGGGAGGCCTATGTCCAGCAGTGGACGTTTTCGGCCGAAATGATGATGATCGCTGATTCGCTGTAATATTTTCGCTTTGATGCACAACAAATAATCATTGAATATGTGTTTATTCTTTCCAGGCTCAACAACAACTCGAACGCGAAGAAGCAGAACGTAAAGTCCGCGAAGAAGTAGAAAAGCAAGCTCGCCTTAAAGAAGACGAGGAAAAACGAAAGGCGGCGGAAGAAGCAGAGAAGTTGCGCCGAGAGGAGGCCGAGAGAGAGGAGAAAGAGCGGCTCGCCAGGAAACAGAGGGTCGAGGCTATCATGGCCAGGACTCGGCTCAGGAAGGTGAGAGCTTTCAAATGTTTATTTTTGAAAATATTAAGCTTGTATCAGGAGCAGTGGTGGCCCAGTGGTAACGGCTCCGACTTACGAGTCGTGGGTCGTGGGTTCGAACCCAGGCAGGCGCTTTACTTTGTGTAAATAATTTCATCACCACTGCTCTCAAAACGGTGAAGGAAAACATCGAGAGGAAACTGGCATGTCCTAGAACCAACAATTCGAAGACATGTGACATCTGCCAACCCGCACTGGGCCCGCGTGGTAGATTACAGCCCAGTCCCTCTCGAAGAGAGGAGGCCTGTGTCCCAGCAGTGGGAAAATTATAGGCTGATTATGTTATGTTATGTAAGCTCGTATCGATTGGGAGCTAAGCTTAACGTTGATTTTGTTGATCTAAACTCGTAATGCGTCTGCTTATAGCGCAGTTTCTACTGGCTAAGTACACTAAGCGCATTAAGTTTAAGACGCTGACAACAGGTAAACCGCTGTCACTGTCAGACTGCATACAAAAGAAAGAGAAGCGCGATGACACAACGCTTGTAATTTGTTACAAAAAAAAAATTTTTTTGTTAAAGACAAGTCTACTTTTATCATTTGCCTCTTGTCAGCGCCTTAACCAGTTTTGGTGGGTGCAGATTTTATTAGCACTGTATTGTTCATTTTTAAATTGTCACTGTAAAAATATTTACGGTGTTCCCGGTAATCCTTGTAAAAAGTGGCTTTGAAGTAATTACTTGTTATTGTAGACATTCAATTCAATTTTTGAAGGTTCTGGCTCCATCGATGACGTTCGATGATTTTGCCAATGTCGAGGTATGAGAAAGTAAACTATAAAAACTATAATTTATTTAATACTTTAAGCACACAAATGTACAGAGGCGGCCATAGGCATTTTCTACCTGTCAACCTTTGGGCGATGCAGAGACAAACAGTGGTAGGTGCAATAGTGAGAATTGAGGAATAAATATTATTTAAATATAAGATATGCATATACCTATTAAAACTACTACTTATGTGTTTTGGAGATGAATAAAAATCTTCTTCCATAGTAATTAGGCGTATAATTAACGATTTCGGGTTTTACAAAATTAGCGATGTTTTATGTGTGTGTATGTTGGGTGATTAATTCATGCGACGACTGCCCCGTGCGTGGAGGAATTCCGTACCACCCCGCATTCTTCTCCCCCGTCCAGTAGTGGTGGGCTCGCTCATGGTGATGATGCGTAGACACGTCCTGGAACCAGAGTAGTTTCGACTAGCAGCAATACTATCACATACAGTCCACTCGTTGCACATTTAAGGCCTTATTACATAACAAGGTTTATCTTCAGACCCAAGTTTAACCATAGAGTCATTATTGAATTTTGAACTTTATTCCGTCTACGGTAAAGTTCCTAAAATAAAACTGACAACTTAGTAAGTAAGTAATTATTTATTTGTTAGTATATTGTTGTTACAAAGATGTTACACTTAATATAATTTCCATAATATTGTGCTGTTTCCAGCGTATAAATATTTCAAAGAATTAAAATTAGGAGTATTAGAACAATATATTAGTACCGAACTACGTATTCAGTTTTGTATAAAGAACGGTATTTCAATCAGAGTTACGTTCTCATTACAAAAACTGGCTCCACGGTTGCCATGCCATGTCAAAATATAAATCTTGTTTTGTAATAAGACGGTTTGTGTTCCTAGTATCCTTCTAAAAATAGACCTTGAATTTAATTATTGTTTTGTAAATTAACAGCAGGCGGAAGAAGACAAGAGTAAACAACCTCCTGCGGCTTCCGAGTGTGGCCCCGCCGAGCCTGCGGGGGCAGCCGCGGCCGCGCCGGCTGCCGCAGGGGGGCCGCCAGCTGCGGCCGCTGCCGAGGCACCGGCGCCTGCCGCTGCCGAGGCACCTGCGTCTGCAGCCGCTGATAATGGCAATGCTAGTGCCACTGCCGATTTACTAGGATTGGACTTTGCGCAGGTAACAAAGTTTTACTTTAAAAAATTGACAGATACTGAGAAAAAATATATAAATGTAGGATGCAGATCGAAATAAAACTTGAGAAAAAACCTCGTTAAACTTCTTTTAATTAAAATATAAATAATAAAAAATAACACTTCTTGGCTCTTAGCAATCTTTTCGTCTTATGCTCTGTCACCTTATTCAAATTGTTCTCTACTTCTTTTTATGTTGTTTTAGAATATAAACAATACAGATAATGTAATAAGTAGATATAGCTGCATTCAGACCAGATGCTACTTCATTAAAATTCCCACATAAATATAATAACTCTAGGTAAGGAGGGAAGGTGAGGGAGAAGGTATCACTGTAATATATAAATATATTCTAGTGATAATTATTTTATTTTAGAAGTATGTATCTATGTATTTAAATAGGTATGTATATTAGTAAATACGCATATTATTTATTGTATTTTAATTAGTGTATGGTTTTCGATTTTATGTATTCTATTTTCTCTTCTACTCTTACACACGTTGTCTACATCTCTTTATCGACTTTCGTATCGCAGGTATGCTGGAAGAGACTTCTTTAGAAATAAGCATCACCTTTGTACGGATTTTCTATTCCTTTCTTCTTGTATGTTCATACAACATTAGTTTTTGTTTATACTAAACCCGAAAAGGGATCATTTTGAACAATTTTTTCTATGGGACCAACTTTGAAATCGCGAAATAAAAATCAGCTGTTCCATACATTTTGTCGATTTAAGTGAACAAAAACAAATGTTGTATATGTGTGTACATAAATGGTTAAATAAATAAATAATAAATTTAAAAAAAATTGGCTTCCAGTTCTTTAAGGGGGATGCGCTAAGGTAGCCCGCGAAATTAAAATTTTCTTACATTTTTTGCAATTGCAGGTCAGCATCACGTTGTATGTTGATTTAAATATGATTCGCGGTCGTATCAACCATTTATTTAAACAATTATAATCACTATATGATTATAATTGTTTAAATAAATGGTTGATACAACTTTATAAGTTCATAATCCTATTCAATGACTATTTCACTATTTTTACGTTTTTTTTACCGACACAGGATACAAAGTATGTAAACGGCTTCTTAAAATATATTTTTATTGCGGGATCGAGGGGTTTAATAACAGTGTGTAGGTAAATAATTTTGTATTCCTAAGTATAACAAATATTTCTCATCTACTCAATACTTTATTGCATTCCATAATGTGTACATAAAACAGTTGGTATGTTAAAACATAGAATCAATTATGGACCCTGTCGGGCACAGCAAAGTTAATTTTTAATAGGAGAGAGGATGAAGGCGCTTTTTGTTAAGAAAAAAATTATAATAATAAAAATATTAAATTAAAATTGTATCATTAAACTATTTAGAACTAGGCAAGAATTTTGTGGAAAATATATCACTTTTAAAAAACACTATTAATATTTCTTCAAAACCTTTTATTCTAAAATGAAATATATTTATTCAGGGATACACAGTACAGAAGAGTAGTTCTTAAAAACTTGTCAGTCCTGGAAACCAACACTTTTTCCCGTACCGAAGTACACTCCTTACTAGTCAACTCTCAAACTTTAGGTGAATATGCATCCGAATATCCGATCTCTAGTCATGACATTTGAAGCCAATTCTAATTAAAGGAGTTGTATTACTGATTCTAATGATTATAATTATGTAAAACCATATTTGTTACGGTTGCGAATCATATTTTAATTAACATACGGCCCGACACTGACCGGTGCTGATTCACCTCAAGAACAAGACTTGTAACGCCGACCCCAAATTTGAGATAACTGATGATTGTTTATGCAGATTTATTTCACCAAAATGTTTCGTACCATTCCAGCCCCAAGACACAAACCCCTTCGAGCCCCCCGCCGCGCCCGCGACCCAGCCGGCCGCGCGCAACAACGGCAACGTGTCTGCCGACCTACTGGGGCTGTCCGAACAACTCGCTGTGCGTATATCAATTATTTTTATTTGATTAACATGTTGGTCAAGATTGGTATTCAACTACATCCGGTTAGACTGGAAGCCAACCCCCAACATAGTTGGGAAAAGGCGGGCAGATGCTGATTAAGGCGCTTAAAAGAGGCAAATGATAAAAGAAGGCTTGTCTTAAAACGCAGATAGATGCCAGTGACCTTGAGTAGTTAGCTTGCGTGTTCTGTACTGAGCTCACGCAATGCGTCGTACTTTCAGCCAGTAACAGGACTCGCCCATAAAGGAGCGCTGTCCCCAATTTGACGCATTATTAATTTATTATACACAAAACAAAAGGTATTTTAATAAAACGCGTATACTAAAAGATCAATAATTAAATTAGTGAAGGTTTCAGAAAAATACGCTTGGTAGATTTTGCGCCATTCTCGGTTTTTTTTATCTGGTTAGACATAACTTTACAAATTAATTTCACTATGTTAATAATAAACATAACCTGAAATATTCACATATTAAATTATTGAGAAAATGCTCTAATTTATCATATATTTTTTTCCAACCATTAACACTACTCGTTTAGACGTGATCTTCAGTATAAAATCATTAAAAGTCGGTTATCGTCCCAATAAGTTAGTTTTCGTCTTAGTAAATGTTGCATAGGACCAACTTAAGTTAGTATTCGTCTCAGTCAACGCGTTTAGGTTTTTTTTTTTTGCTAAATTGATAACTATACAATGCCAACATCAGATCATTTCACTGATGTAATTTTTGGTACTCCTTTTCAGACTGAGGACAAAACCGCAGAGCAGACGACGACACCCAAACTACAAACAAACGACAACGCACCAATAACCAACACTCCAATTGAAGCCAATAACGGCAACTCCCAGCCTGCCAACATTGGCCACATATCCGCCAACTTCATACAAACTGAGCGTTTGTCCAACGAGAACCAAACAAAGCTGGCCGACGTGCCCAAACTTCTAGACGATGACTTCACAACGCACAACGGTCACGGGGCCACTCACAACCACCCCTTGACATTGCAAAATGCGATCTAATTGTATGTAGATAAGGTTGGTAACTGAATGCAGTCGGTTTTCATTGCGTATATATTGGCTGGAGGTTGTGATTATGGCACGCTATTATTGAATACTTGGAGGTAGGTAAGGTTATTTATTTTGACAAGAATTTTGTTTGACCGCTGGAGCTGAAAATCTTCACCAAAACGCTTGAATACTGTCCTTTTCTTCACGATACGTGAAGTATAGCAAAATGGCGTATAAAAACCTCTTTCTTGAACTACTTGGCGGTCAAAAAAATAAATACACGGATAAGACTCGAAACATAGAGGGCGGCACTTACGCTTGTCCCTTTTTAAGAAAACAAAATGAATTAAATGTGTGTCACGGTGCTTTTCTAAATAAGTTCACACATTATCTCAAAAAATCTCTCAAAAAGTTTAAAACCATGTTTTTGTTATTCATCGTTGGTGCTAGTATAATTGTGTTTAGATAGACTTGTAATAGTAACAAATTATTGAACTAAGCGAAAGTGACCGGACTTAGTTTAGGCACTTCTTTGAATAGGTTCCCAACTGCCTTAGCATTTAAAACTGTATTTTACATAAAAACCCATGTTTTTTTTTTATGAAATGTCTATAAGTAGATATGAATGTGGGTTTTTGAATGAAGTATAAAAGTAGTGACAAAGGCATCTTAGTCCAGTGTTAAAATATTTTAAAACGAGAATAACAAAAAACTGTTAACCACGCGAAGTCGCACTTGCCGAAATATGTATAACATAAAGATGAGGTAATTAAATCTTAACGACTAATTTTCGTTCTACCATCTAAACCTCAAAACTATCTATAAACATCTTCAACTAGGAAAAATACCTTAACTGGGGTGGGTAACCCTATTTCACACTGGGGTTAGCAGAAATGTAGGTAGGAAAACAATCTTTAGTCGAAAGGGCGATCTCTTACTAAGCCAATATGTATGCGTGAAAACAGAGTATGTTGTATCTGTCACTCTGACCAGTGCTGTTTTATAAATAATCATATTTATTGGACTATTTATCTGAAAAAATGCTTCCTCATATTACATGGAACTAAAACATAACTATACTCCATTTGAAATAAGATTAGACATTTTAATAAACATGTTTACAGTCCGTTCGACCGATTTTGAGTTCTATTCCGTAGGCACAAGGATGGCATTAAAAGCAAAAACGTGGTTACAATACCAACTGTTTATTACAGCTGCCATTTGTCATGCCACCAACACAGTAGGAGTCAAAATCGGTTCAACGGACTGTAAAAAAGGTTTATTTAAATGTCTATGTTTATTACAAATGGAGTATAGCGAATTGTGGGCATATCTACTATGGGTGCACTTCTGCCTAACCCTTCGGGGAAGCCAGCCGTGATGTTTGATAAGTAAAGTTTTAGATAAATGTTGTTTAGGACCAAGTTAACGCGTTCAGTCCATGTATCTTATGCCAGTAAAAGTAAATCCGTCACATTTTTGATATTGAGCTTGGATTCCAGACATTTACTAATCATGGTTGTGATGCTGTACGGTATATGCAATGACAAATTTAATTGTACTGAGCTCTCCAATAGACTATGTTGCGTAGTACCTAGAACTGTTTTTCGGCGGGAGGTGCGCGCACCTCAACTATTCTACACTGCACGATGTAGAACGAAGGCTGGGGTGCGAGCCCCTCTCCGCCGACTTTTAGAAACCTATAACACACATTTCATTGATTTTGATATTTTCGCGCTGTCGCAATCTAACTTCAAAAAAATGGTTTCACAATCTCTTACAAGTCGCCTTTAAGATGGATGCTCTTGTCATTCGCTTCTTTCAATTTGTAGGTTTTTCTTCTAAATTATGTAAAAAAAAAAAAAAAAAATGGTTTTAAACATGCGTTCGTTTTCATACACCGATATCATTTCGTGGACAATAGTGTGGGTTATACGTTTATTCGACTGTATAAAACGACTTTTTGTAAATGCTGTAATGTATAACTGTTTTTTGTCCCAAATAAATAAAATAAAATAAAATTTTACCGTAGAGTAAACTTAAAATCCTTTGCCCAGCGTTGTACCAGCGAGTACAATGACCCCTTAAGAGGTTATTGACGTTTTAAAAATAACCCTGTATGTTAGTAATAATTAGTTGAAGAAACGTTGTCAAGTTGGTCCTAAGCAAAACTATAACTTATTTTCCATATTACCGATACTTATAAAAATATTATGTAACTCGCTGAGTGACGGAACATCGGGAAGGCACTAAATTATTATAATATATTATAATTAATGCATTTATTGTAAATTATCGCAAGTGATTACAATGGTTTTATTCACAAACTGCTGAATTGGTCAAAATGTAAGCTTATTTTGTCTACTGTAGTGATGGGAGTTCAGTGGAAGCGAAGCGGAAGATTTGTGTAGCATTCATTCTTGTACAGACGGCTACACATCAAGCTATACATTTCCAGTATAAGCTGATCTCGCATTGTGTAGGATTTCTCTACAATGAGAGGTCCGCGTATACTGGAAAATATAGCTTTATGTCTAGCCGTGTGTACAATCTAGAGTTCCTGAAAGTTTCATTATTTATTCGCAAATTGAGATATACATGAAATGACATCTTGTGGATATTAAGAAACTGATTTTTCCATACATTATCAATTTCTTCGTTTACATTGGAATCTTGATTTTAAGCTCGTCATTTGATGATCTACAAAATAATGTAATTTTTATTGTAATCAATTGTCCACCAATATTCTAAAAGAAAAAAGTATCTACATAATTTGTTTCTATTTGTGAATCTTATAAAGTAATTGATCGCAATAAAAAAAATACATAAAACCTAACTCAATGATTCAATAACCAATATGTAGCGTTAAGATATAAATATAAACATTTATTCAATCAACAATGACGATGTGTGATTAGATGCCAGGCCGCTAGAAATGATTTTATACTGATTTTAATTAAGGTCCGTAAACCGCTCATAAAATGACAATTGACAGCAAAAATGTTGCTGTCAAAATGTTCACGTTATCATAATTTCATTATGTAAAATCGATATCTCAAGACTTGAAGTTGAGTTCATTAGAATACTTAAGGGTTTATGAGAACGGGCCTTAATAAATAATGCTATATTTTGTAATACTGATTATGCATAATACTTAGTTGCCAAACCAATGTTTGTAATTCGCGCCATATTCCAGATTCATTGACAGTTATACCTTTTTTTATTTACCTTTTTCCTTTAGTAAATGTAATAACTAAATTCCGTCTCATAAAGATTGGTGTTGTGTGATACGTTTAAATAAGATTAATTTTTAATTGTATTATATATTTTTTTAATACGCGTAATTTGATTATTATTGTGAATAGAGTTAATTGTGAAAAAATACAATTAAAATGAACTGGCGTTGATGAAAGATAGCATCGTTTAGATGTGTATTGGGATGGAAATGTAAGTCTTTAATTTTCAACAACATTATTAAAAGACGTGACACATAAATTAAAATTCAGCATTTAACCAATCTATGAAGAAAATTCTATATTTTTTTGTAATGATTTGCTCTTACTAAACTTGCCGATTCCAAGCAAATGCTATACTGATCAACGTTTCACGATCGATTATTGGTTAGCCAATCACCAAGAAGTAAGCTTTGCTTTGGCATTTACGTAAATAAAACCAAGTCAAACCATACTATACTCCGTTTGAAATAAGATAGACATTTAAATAAACCTTTTTACAGTCCGTTCAATCGATTTTGACTTCTATTGCGTTGGTGGCATGACAAATGGTAGCTGTAATAAACAGTTGGTATTGTAACCACGTTTTTGCTTTTAATGCCATTCTTATGCTTACGGAATAGAAGTCAAAAATGTTTGAACGGACTGTAAAAAAGTTTATTTAAATGTCTAATCTTATTTCAAATGGAGTATAGGTTTGTTTGAAAAGAAAGAATTACTAAGGCATCATCGTTTAATGTGACAAAATGCCGTATTTGCAACTACAGCTGCATAGAACAAGACCTTCACAAACACGAGTTTGTGATATCAACGCTTATATCCGTATTCAAATATAATTAAATTAATAGGATTTAGTATGAAGTAAATAAACTTTGGACGAGTTTCTTTAAAGCAAGCGGGCAATAAACATAGGCTATGTAAATGAAATGAAAAATCTGTGAAAACGATCACACCCGCTTCAAAATATAGACAAACGCACAGGATTGTATAAGAATACGGATGTAAATGCTAATACCTAAAAGCGACGTTATATTTTTTTTTCTAAAGTTGTTCTTAGAAAAACAATCAATTGAACAGTATAATTATATTTGGGGTTGAAATGAAGTTATGCTTAATAAAGTTACAATAATGTAATTTAAGTTATTTAACACGTTATATATACAAATTTTTGTATGATAAGTAGATAGCATTCAATGTTATTCAGCTTCTTTTTATAGAATGTTAAAAAAAAACTAGTTATTTGATGCCGTTTCGGTTCATAAACGAGGTTACAATGGGTTGCATTAATATTATTTCCAACTGAACTAAGATTCTAACCGTTTACTAGATTGTATAAATTAATTATTAAGTCAAAAGTTATGGTTATGTTTTCATACAAAAATATTTAACTATTATTATTGTGTTAAGATTTTAAACTTATTACCGTTTCACTTTACTTTGCCTGTTTGAAAATGATTTTCTATGAAAATGTAACTAAAACTGGTTGACTTAGGGGGGTATGTTTCTCCTTCCTGTATATTATTCCATAATATTTTCTTTCACATAATAATAATAGTAGTTTTTCCAATTTATATCTATTGTGTGTTGGGGTACATTGTTTTGTGTGTTTAGCAAAGTTAGGTAAAGATTAGTTATTTGATGGGTAAAGAGAAATTGACTTCCGTTATACAAATCAAACTACGTCGTTTGTCATTTGTTTAGGCGAGAAAGGCTATCTAATGTATTCGACACACAATAGACACACATTCACAATAACTGTCATTTCCTGTCTTGTCTTTCCTTCAAAATGACATCCAACTGACATTTGTTGTGAATGTCATTTAACAAATTTATCATACGATTTTTGCTTGTAGGTAACATTTGTACGATTTGTGTTTTATTTTGCTTATCCATCCAATCTTAATCGTTCAAATTATATGAAAATCATGTAGATGTCTCACGGCCTTAATTATTATACAAATATGTATGATATCGAGGCCAGGATAAGTGACCCATCTTTGCGAAGGTTGCGACGGTAATCATTAAATTGTTCTGAAATAAGTGATATACTATTCAGACATGATCTTAGTAAAATTTCGGACCTATTTAATTTTATTTTATTGGTATGTGCACTTATTCTGGCCTGAAGAATACTTGGGTTGACATTTCGACATGGTAGCTTGCTGCTAAATAATTTGACAATCGATATTGTTATCAATTAATTCTTGCCAAGTGTGGTATCTAAGAAATTGGGATTTTAGAAGCAATTCATCTTTATAAAGCTGACAAATTATTTATCAGAATTTATTGATTGTCAAAATGTGTTCTCAAGTATTTCGGTGTAATATTTTATATCAATAACCAGCGTGACAGGTCGCCCACAATTATCACGTCGATCGTCATGTTCCATAGTCTGATTGTTATTTTATAAGTTTAAATGAGTTGACGAGCGCCCCAAGTTGCGTATACACACTTTCTATTGAACGCGACTATCATACCAAAAGAAGCTAGTCTAAAAATGTTATGTAATTATTGAAGAAAAATCGTGCTATTAAATTAAATTATTTTCCATTTCAGATGTACTAAATTGTTGGTTATAACTTATGTTACTTGGTTATAACATAAGTACTTGTGTATGTTACAATAGCGTTAGTAATAAATGAAGTATGGCGGCCTGTCACATTGCTCCCGCGCAAGTGTGTGCGTGCCTAAGTATGTGTGCGTTCGTGCTAACGCAGTCCATTCATCGTACGGTTAGTCGTTGAAGAATAATAATGTAATTGATATCATACATAGATGGACATGGCTTCGATGCGTTGTATAACTACTGTATTACGTTTATAAACATCATGGATTTATTAAATGAAACAATTTTAATACGAAAAATAAATACAAAGAAGTTAATTTTGTGTTTTTTTCTTTCTCTTTACCTATGTCCCTGACTGCTGCACAGGGGGCCTAAAATGGACGCTTTGGCATAATCATAATAAGATCTGCGTTCAATTCACATCCCGCAATTCATCTGTTTCACAGTTTTGTATGGAGTTTCGTAAAATGGTCCACAAATTAAGAATTGCTGTAATGAAGTCTAATGTCAAATAGCAGCTGTCAAACAGATGAATTGCGGGATGTATGAATTGTACGCAGATCTTAATATGAATCTGCCAAAGCGTCCATTTTAGGCCCCCTGCTGATAAATACCAAGCAGATTATACTTGTGGTCTGTTCCGAAAATACGTAACAGTGGATCAGAAAACGGTATCGGTGGATACCAATAGTGCCACTTACAAATTGAGTGCTTTGATTTGATTAAATTGAGTAATTAACAAATTCAAACTCGTACCTACGTTCAAACACGAAGTTCTTTTAAATAACCATAAAAATGGTTTAATTTTTTTTGACAATTGTGAATTGAGGTTAATTTTATAACTTCAATTTCGTCGATGATCTTTCAATTTTCAATTCAAACAATAATTAATTGGAAAGTGTGGTGAGATATAAGTACCTAAAGTTGACCACCACCACCAATCGGATGAATGTGTTACTAAAGTTGTCAAATAATAATAGGCCCGTTTTGACATTTAACTTGAATCGATGTATCGTGAGTAGGTTACTTCACTAGTTCGTCGTGATGTTCAATGGGAACTAGTAAAGTAACCAAAGTAAATCGATTCAAGTTAAATGTCAAAACGGGCCTATTATTTTTTGACAACTATAGTTCCCTTATTGAGTGATTTCATAAGAATTTAACCTGAACAGGGTTTGTTGTTTACACTTTGGTCAGATGCTTTTGGAACAGACATTATGTGAAAGGACTAGTTCTGTAGTTACTATTTAGTTATAGTTACCACCAGTACAACACCAGTTACATTAATTTACATAGAACCAATGATTACGTTGACAATAATTAAGTTGTAGGTAAGTATACCTGCTAATTCAATTTAAAACTTACGTGGAACAGTGGACTCGCATACTCTCATTGATGTTATAATATAAAAGTACAGTCCTGTATTTTCAGGTAATTTTACATGTCTCGAAATATAATTCCTCTGAATGCAAATTTACGGTTTTTAACCCCCCAGTGTTACCCCCGTGCAAGCAGAATGCTAAGATGCATTAATGTTAAAAAAAACAAAAATTACAACATGAATTTAAGGAAAAAATACAATTTTTTTTTATTTTTCGCAGGTTTTCAACTGGTTTTCGACTAGAACAACAAATTTTTCCCACTATTTTCCTAATATTTTTTTGTTTTCTTATTGCTCATAGTGCCTCTAAGCATATAAGTATACCTACCTTCATCAACTCCGCCCCGAAGACGACCCACTGTCTTGCTCTTCAGTTTTAACATCGCCATGCTTAGGACGATAGAAATCTTTTTAACTGTCATTTTCTCGATTCTTCCGTCGAAAATCCCGTTTCTACGGTGGTCATGCTACTCGTGCTAGCAGCTAATTCGTTGTTTTTAGATACCTATGTGAAAAAAAATCATGGCAATAGTAGGTAGGTACATATGTGGGAGTCAGGCATTCAACATCCTGCATAAGCAGTCGCATACGCAGAATGTTGAATGCCGCGCGGGGCGCGGACCGACGCGGGTATCCCATAGTATATAAATAATGAAGTTAATAGAAAACTATCACAGCTAAATAGGCTTTACAAGTTAACGAGTACCTAATAGTCGACCGACTTAGGGCCTATGCACACCACGTTTTTTAAACGCGCCGTCGACGCGTGTTTGTAGCGATACAGACTTGATACGCACGCAAGTCAGTCTATTCTTTAGGATAAAAGCGCGCCGTGGACGCACGTTTCTAAAACGCGCGTTTAAAAAACATGGTGTGCACAGGCCCTTACATTTTGTAGTTGTAGTTGCAGTTGCAGCAGTTGGAGAATTGACCGTGACGTACCTACATCGGTGCATGGGAGAACATGTTTTTCAACTACAATGTTATGTTTGTTTTTAGAATAAATTCATTCCAACTACGGAACCCGTAAACTACGAACTCATAAAAACAATTTCTAGTAACATTTTTTTTTGTTTCATTCAAAACACCATACTACGCACCGAGCTACGGCATAGCTCCGTAACACTTAGGCGATTAACACACGGCACAGCGCACCGCCGCGGTTTCATATGGTGATAGCACCGCTCAACCGCGCGGTCGGGCGGTGTACGTGTGTTAGGCATCAACGGATTTATTAGAGGCCAAAGCGACGTTGAGATCCGCTTCACCGCCTACCGCGGCGGTGCGCGGTGCCGTGTGTTAATCGCCTAAATGCGCTACGATCGCGTGGTCACATCGCTGAAACCTTGCTTTTGTGATCAAACCTTGACGTTTGACACATTTTTTCCGTTAACGAAACGTAATAATTATCGTAGAATTCATAGCTTATTTACATCACTAGCTACCTCCCCGTTGCTAAGGAAAGAATAAATATGTCTTTGTCTTCATAGAAACGCGAGTCTACAGGTCGCCCCGTGCTCGGGCAGAAGAGATATCGAGTTGGTAGGTTCTTGGTAGAATAGAGATAGAATTGGTCATGCTACGCGTGCTTTTTTTTCACACGAAAATCACGTCTAAACAAGTAGTATTAATGATTTGAAAAAAATATATGATAAATTTGAGCATTTTCTCAATAACGTAGTATGTCAATATTTTAGACTATGTTTATAATACAAATAGTTAAATTAATTTCTAAAGTTATGTCTAACGCAGATAAAAAACTGAGAATGGCGCAAAATCTACCAAGCGTATTTTTTGGAAACCTTTACCAATTTAAAGATAATTTAATTATTGATCTTTTAGTATACGCGTTTTATTAAAATACTTTTTGTTTTGTGTATAATAAATAAATATATAATGCGTCAAATTGGGGACAGCGCTCCTTGATGGGCGAGTCCTATTACTGGCTGAACGTACGACGCGTTGCGTGAGCTCAGTACAGAACACGCAAGCTAACCACTCAAGGTATATGTGCGTCTTAACACTTTCACTGTCCACAGAGCCACCTATGGTTCAGGAAACGTGCGCTTGAAAAGCACTTATACGCTCCTGAGCTATATGTGCGTCAGGAGACATATACAAGTTCTAAAGCGAATAATTCCACTGGACGTGCTGGAACTGTACTGTTGCTGCATTAGACGTGCTGGTACGATCATAAAGTAAAGAAAAACGCCGAGACAATTAAATAAATCCAGGCAACTCGGGGAAATTATTAAAAAAATCCTATTGGACTTGTCGGTCAATTGTGCATTTTTGTATTGGGACAGGAAACGTGTTAACTACGGAACCCTAAAAAGATTTGGTAATTTCTTGATTTTGTGAAATGGTCATCCATTTTTTCCTTGTCCTCTTCTGCCATACTTCAAAATAGAAAAGTCGGGATTACACCGGTACAATTTTTGACAAGGTATTATTTTGCCACTTTATCGGCGTGATTAATATGTATACTCATGCCAAATTACTGCTTTCTAGTAGAGTCTCTGAGCTAAGCCGCGAACAGACAGACGGACATGGCGAACCCTAAAAAGAGGTAAGGAGTGAAATGAAGCAACATTAAAATTGACAACTGCGTATAATAATTTCACTATTGTTATAATACAGTTTTACATTTTGCCAGCCCTTACAAAATGTGAAGACAGTAGTAACCAACATAACTAATTTACACAAAAAATATTCGGATTAATTATTAAATTAACATTTAAAGCTAAGGTAACTTATTTTTGTAACAATTTACTATAGGTATTTTATAATAAGTATTTAGTTAAATTAGTAAAAAAAACTGTGGGCTGATTTCATAGCTTATTGAGTTTTTATATATTTCTGCATTTCACGTTTTTTTTTTGTTTCTCTTTGAATCGTAGTAGATTTGTTTCATAGTTTGTAAAAACAACAGCATTGAAATCAGTCCTAATTAAATAGATTTTGAAATCATGTATTTTTTGTTTAATTAAGTAGGCATATATTTCTAGATTCGTTTTGCGTACAATGATAAAAACAAACACATTGAAAATATATAATATGTAGCTACGAAAATTAAAATAAACGTTATTATAAACCTAAAGTTTATTTTTATAGTGATATTAATTACAATTATGAATACAATCTACCTTTATTATTATTTATAATTGAAAACACTCATCTTGAGCTATCTAATATTCATTTAACTTTTATATTTTTTAACAATTAGGAAATATCAGATATGACATCGATAAAAATATAAGATTGTATTAGTTATTGATTTTTTAAAGAGTTACAACTTTTTATTAGCATCGGTTAGATATTATTTTCTAAAAATAAAACATATTTTAACAATAGTAAGGAGGAAAGCGATTTAGTGTTTAAATTACAAAAATGGAGGCTTCGAACAAACATTAAAGTTTTTTCTAATCACTTTAAAGCAATGAAACAAATAAAAACAGCCAGAAATAGTAATGTAACAAAAAATAAAAGATTTACTACTGGCCGATAAAATATTAGTAAAAATTAGGCCGCAATACGGGATAAATATTAAAAGGGTGTCCATAAAAGGCCTTGGCAATTAGGACAGAATCGCTTCAATGTAAGAAGAATTTTTAGAGAGCCTTTCCGCACCACTCTCGAGAAAATGTACATACTGCTTTATCCAAACTTATGTTATTTCCTTAACAGGATATTTTTTACTAAGAATAGAGAAAACATAAATCTAAAATTGTGTTGAGTGAATAACACGTAGTAATAAAGAAAATATGATCGGTTACAATGTTTGGTAAGCTCGGAATCTGTGTTCCTGTTTAGGTAAACTTATTATAATAACAATAAAACAGAAATTAAATCAATAATATGAATACATTATCTTTCACAGACCAGTAATTTTTAACAGTTTTTCTTGTTACGATATTGAATTAAGACACAAATAAGTAAACACTTTATAAAAAAAATATCTAAATATCTACTAATGAAATATTATGTTTTAACAAGTTTCAAGCTTAAACAATATTTTATAAACATTTCGGTATAATATTAGTATAATAGATAAGTATAATTTACTGACTAGAATCTCTTAAACTGTGAAAATAACGCTAAAATAAGCCTCATTATTTTTATTGGCAAGAGTTCTTAATTCATAGGATATGTTGAAAAGGTAAGTCTTTCTCAAGAAATAGGTAGCATTTTTTTTTATTATATTGTAATACTTTTTGTAATAATCAATTTTAGAAGACACTTAGTTTGGCGTATCCATCTCAAGGCTAGGCTCTGAAACAAAAATATTTATGAATTAATAAACATAATAATAGGTATTTAAGTCTCACTTACAGTTGTTTTCATTTGACTTAGTAAAACATAAAAACAAGAATCTACATTGATGTTAGGTATAGGTAGAATTATGAGATGTGATGAATCGCAAGCCTAGGAATGAAAGGGGCAAAGCCTTTAACACGGCAAGGTAGTTAGTTTGTGAGTAATTTAAATACATTTTAAATTAATAAAACAAATTATGAGATGGAAAAAATTATCGCAAATTTATGGAAGTTTTATCACCAAGGTTAAATTAGTCATGATTTGCAAATATTATTGACATGCCAATAGCGAAATAAAAAAAGAGGAAAGAAAACAATAAACAGGAAAAAAGGCATGTCTTTTAAATACAATTCTACCTACATTCAAGTAGAATCAATTTTCCCTATTACAATTATTGCATAATTATAGGGTACACACGGCTACACATCAAGCTATACATTTCCACTATTTTCACTTCTATATTTAAGCTGATCTCGCATTGTATAGGATTTCCGTACAATGAGAGCTCAGCATAAACTGGAAAGGTATAGCTTGATGTGTAGCCGTGTATACCCTATAATTATGCAATAATTGTATTAGGGAAAATTGATTCTACTTGAATGTAGGTAGAATTGTATTTAAAAACATGCCTTTTTTCCTGTTTATTGTTTTCTTTCCTCTTTTTTATTTCGCTATTGGCATGTCAATAACATTTGCATATGTAACTTTTGTAAGCCTTCGAAAGATTTCCCGTCATGATTGAATGTATGAGTTTCTGTTTCATGAGAAATAAATTATTAATCCTGTATTTTATTCACGGAAATTATTGTCACACTATTTTCTAGATTTTATTCATTGCTACGTACAGCTACGTCACGCTACGTCACTGCTACGTACAGCTACGTCGCGCTACGTCACTGCTACGTACAGCTACGTTGCGCTACGTCACTGCTACGTACAGCTACGTCGCGCTACGTCACTGCTACGTACAGCTACGTCGCGCTACGTCACTGCTACGTACAGCTACGTCGCGCTACGTCACTGCTACGCCAAGTGATACAGCTACGCCGCGTAGCAAACATGTTTCTCTTTTTTGTTATAATAGTGGACCTGTCTAACCCTTTGGGAAATACAGGCGTAATGTTAGGCTATATCGTTTTCATAGTAATGTAAAGAAAGAAAGAAAAATGTTTTATTGGGACTCACACAGGAGATTACAAATTAAACTAAAACTCACTCATGTACTGAAAATTCACGAAATCGTAAACTTGTATAGAAGGCAAGAACTAAAAGGTGACTGACGATATAATGTTGTACTTGCCATTTGAAAAGCAATAACTTCTGCTTAAAATATTTTACATACTTAAATTATTTTTGTACAAATAATCTTTCAACTTTTTTTTGTGGTTAACTTTAAAAGTGTTTTTTTTTTCAAAAAGGAGGTAAATCGCTTTCTAATGAGCGTTCATTATAATCTAAAAATATTTTAACTGAATGAATTTCCTTTCCCTTCAAAAGTTACTGAACGAAACGAAAACCAAAACAATTTCGTTCAATATGGAACCAGCTACTCGTCTAAATCAACGGGGAAGCCCTATCATTATGTATTTACGTTGACCTTTCATCTAATATGGATATCAAACTCGCCAGAAATTCGCGTAAAAACTCACCATCTGTCCATTTCTTGCCTCGCATGCCGAAGAAACCCATCTGAGCCTTTCTCTTGGGCAGGGGTCCGTTCTGATCCACCAAAAACTTAATTTCATGCGCTCCGCTGTTTTTCAGGTCCTTTTTGCCCCTCACCCCGATGAATTTGCCGCGGAAGGTCAGGTCATAAGGTCGCTTATTGTTCAACGATTTCTTTCCCCGCACTCCATAGAACTGGTTGAAATTGGCCGCACGTTTGCCGACATCGTTCGACTGTTCAGGTTCCGAAGACTCTAAAGACTCGGGCATGAAGTTCACCGTCGGAGGATTTACTTGAGCCAAATAATGCATGAGTAGCTCATTGAGGAGAGGGAAGTCAGGGTCATTGGGTTCTTCCTTTGAGGAGTAGTCTATTTGTCCGATCAAAGAACCGTCGCGTTTCGGGAACAGTTCGACGCTTTGAGAGTCTGGGAAGATGAAGTCTTTCTTGCCTCTCATTCCCATGAAGCCCATTGGGGCTCGTTTGTAGTATTCCTCTGGGGCTTCGAGGATGTCTTGGAGGCTCTTCTTTCCTTTGACTCCGACGAAAAACTGTGGTCTCCGTTTGTAGAACTGTTCAGTGCCGTCATCGTCGAAGTACTTTTTGCCTCGCATGCCGAGGAATCCTTGCGGGACGCGCTTGGAGACTTCTTGCGCATACGCAAGGGAGACCAGCTGGATGGTGATGAAGATGAGGCAGGCTCGCGGGGCACCCATGTTTGAATGATCTGGAACAATGAAAGTAATATTGTGAGATGAGTGAAGTACTTGGCCCATCCATGCACAGTAGGTAGCTAGCTTAAGATTATTTATTATAAATGATTTGTTTTGTTTTAGTGTAGAAATCGCATAACAGCATAGCTATTCACAACCAATCGACAGGCTATCGTGTCGAAAATTACACATTGCGATTACCTGATTTGCCGTGCCCCCGAGAGAAAACAGCTGTCGGAAGGATAGCGATCGACTATTTTATTTAAACAGACAACATTTTCCGGTTTTTGATTTGTCAACAGTGTTGAGAAGACTCCCTTCGCTACCATTGATTGATGTTCGATTCGACACGGAAGCGTGTCGCATGGTTGTAAATAGCTATGCAGATGTGATTCCCATATTTTTTCCTCCATCCATGAGAAGAAAATATGATGTTCTGTTAAGTAATAATTTGCTTCAAATGACCTTGGTCATTCAAAGCCACCATTATAAAGCGTAGGTAGGTTTTTGTCGCGGCAGCAGTGCCTATTATAAACACATTCTACCTTCATTTAGGTGGAATGTTGTCTCACCTTGGCTTGGTGGCACACAACGTTCCCATGGGAGATCGACATAAATTCACAGCGGCTTGTGTGAGTTTTGAGTACAATATTTATAACACTAGTATTAATTTACTTAAGGTGGTAATGTTACTTCACTTTCAAACAAAGGCCTTGTATTACTAAAAACGTTGGTAGGTACTTGGACTGTTGTAAAACTAAAATTTTATCGATATTTTCCTGTTCTAGATACTAATTACTATCAGCGTAATTTCGTTGGTTAACTTTAAATCAATAAACAAATAAAAATGCGGCTATATTGATGAAGACACGACTAGATGTGTGTTTCATCTACCGGTCACTAAATCGGAAGTTGTCAATATTTTCTAATTGTTATTAAATAGTTTGAAACAACAATTGTTTGTTTGATAATAAATAGTCGTAATACCTACGTCCTACACCCCACAATAGGCACTATGTTAAACAATCACACTTCATACTAATATTATAAAGGCAGAAGTTTGTGAGAGTGTGTGTGTGTATGTTTGTTACTTCTTCACCCTCAAACGGCTGGACCAATTTTGATAAAATTTTGTATGGAGATAGCTGACACCCTGGATTAAGACAAAAGATACTTTTTATCCCGATATTCCCACGGGATCGAGACTTATGCGGGTGAAACCGCGGGGCGCAGCTAGTTATTATATAAAAACGTATACTACGTTGTTTACAAATACTGTGTCTACTTTAGTCCTATTCTATTACCTTCAAAATCACAATCTGAATGATTTTGAAGGTTATTGCTATTCCATTGCTTCATAAGTTCGATAAAATTGTCTGCTCAACATTGTAAATAAATCAATGAACGTAGACAAAAAATAATTTTCAAAATCGGTCGTCAATTGACGCAGAAATCGGTAAACATTAAGTATGTTTATATTATTATATTGATTTATTTACAATGTTGAGCAGACAATTTTATCGAACTTATGAAGCAAAAAAAACCTTACAGACGCATATAATAACCTCCTCCTTTATGGAAGTCAGTTAAAAATTAAACCCGTTGCTACTGTAGGTAAAACTTTGAGAAAGCCCAGAAAGTTATAACAAAAAACGTACATAATTAGAGGATGAATTAAATATTACTAATTTTATTTCACGGCGATCTGAAATATAATTAATTAAACAGAGTAGTGTTCCTTACACACACGTATTAACATCGCATTTTTAGAGATAAAATATATATATTTTTTTTTTAAGTTGGATTATTATCTCAGCGTTGGCAAGTGGCAGCACAGATATGTCACTTTTCTTTCGCGCGCTGACATGACATCGCAAGAAAAAATTCGTTCTCATCAAATCGTTAATTTGTATTATGTTTACAGTGTTCTTTACTGAAATGATGATCTTTGACAAAGTGTCAATTATGCCAAGTGATAGAAAGTGTAATGAGTGCATTGTTAGTGGAGACCTGAGACGGCCACGAGGTCACGACGTTCATGAACGACATCAACAGAAAGCAGATAAATACATCAGAAGCAGACTCCTAAACCTGACCCAAGATCCGGAGGCCTCCCACAACCCTAATGTGCGAGAGTGCCTGGCTTTAACTGACCACCTTGTACTTACTTGTAATAACAGGTAAGTCTCATTTCTATGATCAAGGTTAAGAAAATTTAAAAAGGTGGTTTGATATGCTTGTAACGAGACAGCCTCACTCAGCCCTGCACACGTCTGTGTGTTATACACATGCAAAAGCATTATACGCCCTTGTGAGTACTGGACCCTACCTCCGTACCTGGATTGTTATCATTGAGTATAAAATACTCTTAACAACACTGACTCTTGTCATAAAGGGGGGTTGATATGCTTTTAACTTACAGTATGAAAGCTGCGAGACAGCTTAGTCAACCCTGCACATTGCCTGTGCGTTTATACACTTGCAAAGCATTTGTTGTTATTGAATATAAAATACTCTTAATATGCCCATAGCATGTTATCCCACCACTATGTGACCTAGCTCTCGCATCAAGGACAATACTATGGAAGCACACCTCGCCTCAACAGGTTACTTTTTATCAGCCACCTAGGTGGCTTAATTATCCTGACCTACAAATGATATCTATTTTGTAAACTATATAAAGTAAAATTGTGTAATTTTTACACTCATACATCCAAATACTATAAGTACAGGATACGTTAAAATGATTCTGTGATGCAATGGCTGACGGTACAAGATACTTTGCAAAAATGATTATGTGATACAACGGCAGACAACAAATGCTTCAGATATCTATGGAAATTTCCTTAAATGTAACTGAAATGAACCAAAACCATACAAAGTATTATTCAATGCTCCCTTAATTATCTATAAGGTAAAAGCTGTACTTTCAGATTCCTCTAAACTGAGGGAACAAGGGATTGACATAAACAGGGGGACTGGTTACCTCTATCATTGGGACAGCAATGACTGACCTTATGCTCATGAAGAACATAATACAAACACAAACTGCGGACTGACTCGGCTGATGCAACAAAAAACACCTGCCAACATAAAAAATAATTAAAATATTAATAAATAATAATATAATACTACCAAATTAAAACCAGAATAAAACTAATATTGCTTCAAAAATTGACATAATTGCTAACTTACTCTATTTGAAAAACAAACAGATACAATAACAAACTTGGGTATATAATTTTATAACTATTTGATACCTATCAAAATTCAATACCCCAACTTCTGAATACAACTTCAGCTAGTAAAAACCGAGATGAATTAAAAATGCATTAAGTACAGATTTACAATGAATTTGTACATTTTAGACCCAAACAAAATAGAAAATTCAGTTTCATTCTGAACCTAAAACTGGTACTTAACCCCTCCTAGGGCAGTGAGAATTCCATTATAGGTACTTAATTGACAGAAAATTACAAAGCTCCCAAATATAACCCTATTACTTTATACTGCTAACCTGTACACTATTCAATTATTTTTCAACCTATCAAAATAGATAGGTATCTACTTATATGATTTTATTCTATAGGTACCCGCAGGATTCTTCCTACCAGATAGGTTAAAAATATGGGTTCATTATAAATACATTGTCTAATAACTTCTTTAATAGAATTCTCATACTTCAACTGTATCTTATAGCTCTGCTGTATTGACCTATAATAAATGTAATCAGTGGTCTTGACTAAATTACCAGTAGTGAGTGACACTTAGGTACCGAAACAAGATTTCCTACCAACCCACCCTGATTATTTATTCGTCAAAATATCAAGACCGACATAATAAGCACCTTTAGACAGACACCAATAATTTACGTGTACAAATCGAAAATCGCCCGAAAATTAACCATGGAGATCTAACACCTTGAAACAAATGCCTTGAAATAACTATATTAAAACAAAAGTAAGAGTTTTTTACATAACATTACGCCCGCATTCCCAGAAGGGCCGGACAGAGATGGGTGATCTTATTCAAAGGCTATAAAACCAAAATGTCTAATTAAACATTTAATCATTCCAACCAAGTACTAGACTACACATTTAGCAGTACCTAGATAACAATGATAATCACAACACTAAAGTAAAATTGTCAAGGAAACAAAAGGGGGGGCGGCGTATTGTGAGGATAAAGTATTGATGGATTGTGATTAGAACATGAACAAGGCCAGGCATACCATACAATCAATGCAGGCACCATGAACAGAAGTACCTAAAAAATTCTTCGTTCTTAAGCACATTGTACAGTGAACATAACTAATTATACAACTTCCTCACCTAAGGCATATAATTATATAACTCAATTTAATGCCCCATAGATGAAACTAATCTTTTCGATTAGCTCTCAACTGGTCAAGTAATAATTATTTTGACTATTTGCTAACAGAACGTATGAAAATCATGTGGAAGTTAGGATCCCTTTGATCATAAGTACTTGAAGTAAACGGCTTCACTATAAATTAAGAAATATATTTTCTTTTTTGTTTTTAAATTCTATTAAGTAGCGTATCCAGCGCCAATACAACGAAAAAAAAAAAAAAACGCAGAGTTTTTACAACGATCTGGGCAACAAAATCTGCCACCTCAGTGACTAAAACACATATTATAATACGCAATTAAACGTAATAATAGAGTTCATGAGCTTAGTGCAATCTCACGCAGTAAGTTCCACACTGAATCCCAAATAAGCTTATGGAGACATATAAGGCTGCTATTCCCAGTCACGAAAATATTCAAAAGTATTCAATCTCACATACAGAACAAACTTTACTAAACAAGTTGGCTGCCGTTTTGGCTCTAATGTTGACTCTGTGGACTAATAAAACAAATACTTCATTATAACCGTAAGTTACGATAAGCGAAATAGTAAGTTAAAGTAATATTAATTCTTTACCTCTCACAGTACAACAAATACAACAGCTCAACTTAAAGTTGACATCAATTGAGACAAACGCAATGTGGGTTTTCTCGATGTTGATTATGCCTCATTGCTGACTAACAATAGCCAGGAATAGGAATAATAATTATATATAATAGGAATTCTAATTCCTAACAAAGTAACGGTAATGAACAAAAATAAAAAGTACCTACTTAACAAACCAGAATATTTATAACCAGATATTGCAGACAACTCTAAACATCTACTCTGTTTAATTAATTATATTTCAGATCGCCGTGAAATAAAATTGGGAATCAAACGAGCTTACCTCTTAAGCGAAGTCTTGATTCTAATTTTATGAACGGCGATCTGAAATATAATCACCCACCCGCCACTAGCTAACAACCCCAACGCTGCAATAATCAGTCTACCTAATTCACTTATCCTTTCAGGAAACCCTAGTGAATGTAAGTATGCGGAACTACCCTGTACAGAAAACAGAGCTTGTTCCTTACTTAAGGATCTCTAAAATAAGTGACATATCTGTGCTGCCACTTGCCAACGCTGAGATAATAATCCAACTTAAAAAAAAAATATATATATTTTATCTCTAAAAATGCGATGTTAATACGTGTGTGTAAGGAACACTACTCTGTTTAATTAATTATATTTCAGATCGCCGTAAAATAAAATTAGAATCAAGACTTCGCTTAAGAGGTAAGCTCGTTTGATTCCCAATTATTAATTATTTACGCTGAAGCTAGGCGCAGAGATTCGAAATTAATCCAAGCCGGTTGGTCGAAAGATCTCATCATTCATAATTTTCATTAATCTTTTTCGTCAGTTTACCCTTTCTTTGAAACCATGCAGCTCTTAAGACGCAGATATATGCCAGTGACCTTGAGTGGTTAGCTTGCGTGTTCTGTATTGAGCTCACGCAACGCGTCGTCCGTTCAGCCAGTAATAGGACTCGCCCATCAAGGAGCGCTGTCCCCAATTTGACGCATTATTAATTTATTATAAACAAAACAAAAGGTATTTTAATAAAACGCGTATACTAAAAGATCAATAATTAAATTATCCTTAAATTGGTGAAGGTTTCAGAAAAATACGCTTGATAGATTTTGCGCCATTCTCAGTTTTTTATCCACGTTAGACATAACTTTACAAATTAATTTCACTATGTAATACAAACTTATTCTAAAATATTCACATATTAAGTTATTGAAAAAATTATCTAATTTAACATATACTTTTTTCAAATAATTGACACTACTCGTTTAGACGTGATCTTCAATAAAAAATCATTAAAAGTCGGTTATCGTCGCCTGAAATCAGGTTTACGTATTCGCACGCAGTGACTGATTGTTACTACGAAGTCCAAATGCTTGATTTATTGCATTTATTAACAATAATTGACCCAGTTAACCAATCGGTTTGTTTATAAGTTAGTGAAAAATGTACCGTGTGGTGCCGGACGTAAAGAATATCACTATCCTATCTCTTCCCGTGGGTGTCGTAAAAGGCGACTAAGGGACTTACTAGAGAATGCGCGTTCTCTATGCATTTTAACACCAAACTGCGATCGCCAACCCGCCTGCCAAGCGTGACAATTTTGGCAAACCCCCCATTTGGGGGAGGCCTATGTCCAGCAGTGGACGTCTTTCGGCTGAAATGATGATGACGTGTATAATATATGCAGAAATATTACGACGAGTGTGGTTCCGCTATTTTTTTGTTTGTTTTCTTGAAAATTTACACCACCAGTTGGCGTCATTTTGACAAGAGGTCTTACATTTCGACAATGAATTTAAGATAATTATAACACATTTTATAAGTATTCATTGTTATTATTATGTATATTTTCAGAATCAGACAGGTTATTCATTTCATTCATTCACGATGACGTTCATTCATTCGTTCATCATTCAGTCGCGATTATAGAAAATAAAGGCGCTTTGACAGGTGCCCGGATCTGCGGGCTAATTGCATAACACACTATGAGTAGGAATCGGTTTCAATTTGACAGTTCAAACATTCATTGCGTTATTTACGTTGTTGAGCAGACACATTTTTCTAACAAAAGAAGCAATGGATTAACAATATACTTCAAAATCATTCCGATTCCGATTCAAACTGTGTTACTCAATTAGGGTGCTGACGTCTCGGTGCTGCCTCCGTAGAGCCTCATTGGGGAAAAAAAAAATAACTTGACAGCTAGGTACCATTGTAGATCTATAAACTTGGTTTCTATTCTTCTTTCAATGAAAAAAATTGTTTGATTATATTCAAAAGTATTCTTTTTTCGTAATTACATTTTTAATGAACGTTGTTTAAATAAATGTGTTTTCATCTCTTGCACTAATTATTATTTTATTAGACTGACAAACAAAGCTGTCAGTTCTGTGCAAGCATCGAACTTGAAACCGAGTTTTCGGCTTCTGCTATGTACCAATTGAACCATCAAAGAAAAATATAGATAGCTCTAATCTAGCCATTTAATGAACCAACCACGTATTTTTAATAAAATATGAATAAACTACGGCTAAAAGAAAATAAGTCTATTCTACCAAGATTCCAAAATAAACGTTATTACTACACCACATAAGGTAATAATTTCTTTATCACGACATAGGTCGGTTACAAAGGGTCACCGTTCATACAATTTATTTTATTATAGTACATACTTATTTATGTTCTTAATATTGTTTTTCTTGTATACAAATGAAGAGATATCGTGGTCATGTTGGTATTGAATAAAATGTTTATTGTAATTGTTATTTGTGTTTATTTTCGTTCCTAATTGAACTTTGGTTTAGTGGTCGCACATTCTGTCGCGCGTGTATTTAATGGGTCTGAAAGTCAGACATAAGTTGATTTTATTTTAACATAAACATTGGCTCCACATCTTGCGTACATATAAATATTTATGTAACGTACAAAAACTCTTCCATCTATCCCTGATTTAGCCCAATAATTAAGAAAATAAAGACTTTTCACTGAATTAATTTCTCTACCAATTATCCGAACGAAATTCATCATAATCACCGTACATTCTTTTCAACCCCTAAAAGAAAATGACCTACCCAAAATAGATTATCCTACTGATGCAGAAATCACCTCGAAAACACCATGTAAAATCTAAATATAAAAATAGTCCTTTATTTTGGTAACGAGCTGGAAATCCTCTTGGATGTCCTCCGCCCTGGGGCGGACGAAGGGGTCTGTCTAATTTCTACTGACGACCCCGTATTCCCTAGCACACTTTCACCGGGGGCTCTTAAGCACTCTTCAACGCAGCCCTCGACCGGCCGGCCCTAATCTGTGGGCTCCACCTAGTCAAGCAGGGACAGTGAGATGTTTGACCTAGAAGCATAATCAGCCTATAATGTTCCCACTGCTGGGACACAGGCCTCCTCTCTTCGAGAGGGACTGGGCTGTAATCTACCACGCGGGCCCAGTGCGGGTTGGTAGATGTCACACTTCACACAAGACAAACACTCACTCACACACCGTCTCACACACAACATGACTCAATAACCTCTGCATAATTATAGGTAGGTATTTTTTATTGTTACGAGTATTACTACTTCTTTTATTTGTATTAAGCATTTTTAACTCTTACGTTGTTTGTATTTTTGTTATGCATATTCTTTAACTTCAACTCTTGCACGGTATTTCTGTAAAAGCTGATTCTAGCCGTGGAGGGGGCCTTATTTTTTTTTTTGGGTGGGAAATTATCAAATAACTTCTCCCGCTCTGGGCGGAGCGGGAGGGCGTGTCAGACTTTTACTGACTAAAACCCACCCGTATTCCTTCATTTGCCTGTGTGCCCTGGCCACGATATCCCTTTTGGACAAACTCGCAACCCTGGCAGGCATTGGCCCTAGCGGACCCCGTCAGTTGGTGCTGACAACTCTTTGAGGCGCGCGTGGAATACGACGCGCCGTCGACCCGGGCCTGGTCGTTATCGGATGGTGAGCTACCCATCACTCACCGTCCGCAGGCCCGCGCCTACGGTGGCCGGAAATCAGCTTGCGACTCCCGACGCCCGGGGCGTTTCCTGCGGCGACTAGAGGCGCGAGGTCGCGAACCTTGCCTCTCCCTTACGCGTTCCGCCTCCTCCTTCGCAAGCATTACTAATTCGCAGAAGGAGGTGACGGCCTCCCATGCACTCTCGCTCCGAACCATGGCCTGAACCAGGGCCGGAGAGATCGCCGCCGCCGATCGCCTCCGTGAGGACACGGCGGTGCTCCGCCCAAGCTGGGCAGACCTCCACCGTATGCTCCACCGTGTCCTCCAGGCGATCCACACAGTGGTGACACCCGGGCGTTTCCTCCCGCTTTATCCTGAACAGGAACCTCCCAAAACAACCATGTCCGGTGAGGACCTGCGTCAGGCGGAAGGTGAGGACGCCGTGGCGCCTCTCTAGCCACTCCTCAAAGAGGGGACTTATCGCCACAATTGTGGTGTGCCCAGCGCTGGGTTGCGACAATCGCACTCTCCATGCCGCCATAAGATCCCGCAGGAGCTCTGTCCGCTGTGCCGTGATTTCTCGCGGCAGCGGAGTTTCACCCCGGCGTTTCGCCTCCTCGCGCCACTCCCAGACGTGCGCGAGGACTTTTGCCTCCAGATCCCATGGCGGTAGTCCGGCAAGGAGGCTCGCCGCCTCACGGGAGACCGTGCGGTATCCTCGGACCAGCCTGATGGCCATGACCCTTTGGGACGCGTTCAACCGCTGGGCTGGTCGCAGCCTCAGAGAACGCGCC
Organism: Tiliacea aurago; assembly: GCA_948098905.1. Lineage (NCBI taxonomy): Eukaryota > Metazoa > Arthropoda > Insecta > Lepidoptera > Noctuidae > Tiliacea > Tiliacea aurago. Next base: position 3,088,076 of record OX402598.1, on the reverse strand, counting down.
CACACCGGTGCCCCGTAAAGGGCCATGGACCGCACGACCCCCGCGTAGAGCCTCCGGCAGGAGGCAGGGCGAGATGACCTGTAACACAGGTTTTTCCTAAAAACCTTTATCAGGCACCAGTATCTCACAAAGGTGGAATGCAACTGAGACTTTTTTGTACACATTAGCTATATAATAATTCACCTTGTGAAGGGAGAATAAATAAAAAACTTATAACTTATACTTATACATGTCTTCGAATTGTTGGTTCTAGGACATGCCGGTTTCCTCACGATGTTTTCCTTCACCGTTTTGAGAGCAGTGATGATGGAATTATTTACACAAAGTAAAGCGCCTGCCTGGGTTCGAACCCACGACCTATGACTCGTAAGTCATAGGTTACCCGTTACCATTGGGCCACCACTGCTCACTTGACCTAGAAGGCTTTCCCTGAATTAATTTCTCTAACAATTATCGGATAATTCGTCATAATTACCGTTCGTTCTTTTCAACCCTTAAAATAAAATGACCTACCCAAAACAGGTTATCCTAATGATATTGAATTTACCTCAAAATAACCATGCAAAATCCATGAAAAACTGACGATGTTCAAACGGAAAAAAAAAGATAATTATACAACAGAAACTGCAAACGACAACTGCGTTCTACTCAAGTGGTGTGAGCGAGATGGACATAGACAATTTAAGAGGAGCGAGTGAGAAAGAAGACTGGCTAATGAGCGCCAGTATAAACCGTTGACAATGCTGGACGGTTTGAAGATGTGTGGTGTTTACTTTTGAATTATTAAGGAAACGGAAGCTATTTATAAAATATGAAATACGTGAGTTATTTGGTTCGTATTCTAAGAAAGTCGCAAATAAATACATGTACTTATTTTATTGATTTGTGACTTTGCCTACATATGATGTGACTTTCGAATATGAACATGTAACCAATTGATTTTTTCACGAATGTACAAAACCCGGTCCCACATTTTAGGGTTAATTTTCCTAAAAATCCTTCTTCATTGCACCGCTTACATCCTTTAACTGAGGAACATGTCTTCCTTTGTTACCTACTATCTTCTCAAATTCTTCAATCAATGGTTAGCGCACAGCCTTATCTATCACTCAGTCAGTCAATGCCGCATTTACTTGGTATCAATGCCCTATAAATTGAAAGCCAAATCTAACCCCACTCAACCGCCGTGGACAGTTTTACACTTCTATAAATAACCGAGTTTATATCCGCCATTTCCACCTGTAAAACCGTGCAGTAACCGAAAATTTGTTTATCCACAGCATTGTCCCTCCATTAGAGACTGCGGTGGGTATATTGCATTGTGTTTTGCAACGCATACAAGAATTAGCAGTGACGTGTTTGTGCAGGGATGGACTGGGTTAGTGAAATGCTTCTTTCACATTCTCTTGCCCAATTTATTTGTCACGACGTCCGTCGCGACTAAAAATGCTACACCAAAGCCCACGATACATGGCAATAAGGATATATAATAAGCTGCCTGAAGAGATTAAAAATGAAACCAGGCTTGCCCCATTTAACAACAAATTAAAAACCTACCTTTAAAAAAATTGTTACTATTAAATTGAAGAATTTTTACACCAAAAATAAATCAGTAACCATTACACACACATTACACACACTTACACCACTACCTACCAACTTCCTATTCTAAATAAATTCCTATTCTAAATAAATTAATAAGGCGATCTAATTAATAAAAAATGTATTTATATTATTAAGTATTGAATTATAAAATGTGTATAGATTATTATTTAAATGAGTAAAGAATTGTATAAGTAAATATGTCAAATCAAATCCAAAATATTTTTATTTCACATAAGCCTACATGGGCACTTATGAAACGTCAGAAGCTAGGTGCACGGTTCCAATTGGTCGTTTCCTATGGAGAAGAGCCGGCAAGAAACTCCACGGTCACTCTTTTAAAAAAATAAAATTGGCTTTTACAATGTTTTCAAATTACAGTGTTAATAGGTATGAGAGGACAGCGTAGGCCCATCAAAAGTACCAGGAACTTAACAAAATAGAAAATGGTTTAAAGATCGTAAAAAGAAAGTAATAGTAAAAAGTATATTTTAAGTAGAAAGTAGAAGTATAAGTAAGTAGTTTAATAAGTAGATTTGAATAAGTAAATTATTGAAATTATGAATGTAAAAATGTTGACAATAGCATAGTTATTTTAAATTTAATGTTAACCCTCAAATTTGCGATGCCTGGTACACTTAGTTTTTCAAATAAATCTTTGACTTTGACTTTGGGGTCGGTGCACCATGTCACAAGACATGGTGCGCCGACCCCAAAGTCAAAGTTTCCATACTCATATCATCTTTAATACTGTCCATTCATAACTTCTTTGGTCTTCCCCTACGCTTATAGCCATCCAAACTTAGGCTGCGTTCAGACGACACGAGCCCGCTAAGCGCACACGGCCGTTACCACTGGGCCACCCCAGCTCACATTGCATTGCTTAGCTTAGAGCAATTAATAGATTTTCAGTTTTATATCGATCACGACAATTTTCGCATTTTTTTTTCTTGTTTGGCAGTCAGCAGTTAGATGTGTAGGACAAATTATTAATTTAGAGCTGCTCAAAAAACAGACACAACACTTTAAATTTAAGCAAAATACAAATTTATTAAATGATACCTATTATGACTACTTATTTAAATTATAATGCCGAGCTGGTGTCAATGCCAATTAAAAAAAACAATTAAGTACATTCAAAAGAAAGTGACATTATGATGACGTAGAAAATATAAATTCAATTACTCAAAGTATTTGATTTTTTTCCTATTGTTTTTCTTTCTATAATGCGTGCCTTAAAGGCTTCTACATACCAGCGCGACTTGTCGCGCGACGCGACACGGCACAAAGGCCCCGCGTGTCGCGGGACGAGCGGTGCCTTTGTGTCGCGTCGCGTCGCGCGACAAGTCGCCCCGGTATGTAGAAGCCTTAAGGTTGCACCTAATAGCTAGGTATCCAGCTCAGCACGTGTCAGGCAAATATACCTACCTGGCACAGAAGGATGTTGTCTGCTGGAGCCTTGCAGTGACATTCGGATGCCGAGTGAACGAGATAGTTAAATACGCGAATAATTGGTGGAAGAAGTTATGTGCGGAGTGAAATGATGTAAGTGGCTGGTGGCCGTTTTGCGTGGATGTGACGCATATTTTCCCCTAACTTGGTCTTTTTTGTATTTATTTGTGTTCTTTCTTTGCGTCATGTTTACCGCAAATAAACCTATTTTCTTTATTTTCTTTAAGTATACTTTTTACTGTAGAATACAGTAAAAAGTTTTGCATTTCAAATAAATATTGGGAATCGTTCTCAAGTGTTTCATGGGTGTTGTACGTATAGTTGTGCGTATAAATAAAGAAATTTATGAAACTGATACATTACAGTGGTTTTTAAAACACCATTAAAACTAAATTAACGAAATTTCATCAAAAACACAATAAAAAATATCGTAAATATGGCGCTTAAATCTGTAATAGAAAAAACCGGCCAAGGGCGTGTCGGATCATGCACAATGAAGGGTTCTATAGTTTAGATGAATTTATCCCAAGAAAAAACTTAACATTGTATTTGAAAACCATGTTCCCACATACATTCCAACTGTAAATGTAAGTTTTAACGCACAATATTAAATAATTTACCATGTTATTTTAAAACCGTAGACTTCTTATAGGTTTTCCTGTAATCTCGAACTCTAGTAGTAGAAGAATCTGGTAGGTATAGAGCTATATTCTGTATTTTTTTTTAAGTTTTTGGCTCAGCAGTTTCAGAGATAACGGGGCACCGTCAATTTTCATCAGATTTCTTTTATAACTTTGAAATTATATAAAATAAATTTATTTGAAACCCTCTTATCAAACCCTTTCATTTGATATGTCACACAGTTTGCAAAACTTCATATTTTTCCCCCAAATCCATTTATTATTCATACAAATCACAGGTCACAGAAATTCTTGTGTAAGGTCAACTTAATCGGTTCAGTAGATTCGGAGCAAACCAACTGTGACGGACGGACATACAGACAGGCACACGAGACATCCTATAAGCTTTCCGTTTATTCCTTTAGCGGTAAGGAACGCTCAAAAAAAGGGTATTTTAAAGCATTATTTATTACGAAAATTGTGTTATAATAAAAAAGAGTATAAGTTCACGTGGCTATAGTCAGCCATAAAGCTGCTATTTTTAACTTCAAATGAGAACTTTACGATATGATTGTACTTACAAGTTATTAAGTAGACACTACGCATGCCTATTACAAATTAGAGGATTATATCCAAGATATGAAGGCTTGGAAACATGCTGGTCCAGCTCCATAGGATAATCTAGAGTCTAGACAAAATCAAACAGGTTGCTTTATTAAATGTATAATTCATTATTTTTATGACATTTATTTTAAATTCTGTGATTACTCACACTAACTCACACTGATATTATAATTTTTTAGGAAGGCGTAGGTTTTTTTTTTTGCAATTTTTGTAAATATCTTACACATAATTAATTTATCTGTCATTGCTTCATTCTTAACTCTTTTTTACCTATTGTGGTATAGTAATTTTATTCTAGGTCTTCAAATATAATTGTATAATTAAGTACCTATAAAAAATATTGTACAACATTTTAAAAGAGTAACGGTGGAGTTTCTTGCCCATTCTTCTCCATACGAAAAGTTCTGCCTTTTGGAAGGGGCGACTAGAATCAATTAAATTTTTTTGTAAATATTGACGTTCAAAAGTGCCATAGATGTGCCTATTTGAAATAAACAATTTGACTTTGATCTAGATTGAGCCGCTCTTTCACCCTAGCGTACGTACCCAATCCTACTCTGCTCGAAACTTTGTTTGGGATACGAAACCTTTTTCACTGCTTATATTAAAACTGACAGTATCGTAGTGGGGTGACTGCATTTTTCTACGTACCTATATCTGGCAACGTGAACGCATTAGGTCAACGACCGATCTGTGTGAAGGACGCAGTTTTAAATAACAATAAGCATGTTAATTACTGATAAAATCTGTGATCCGACCAGCAGTGCTATTCTGTAAATATCTCTCCGTGAAATCTTGCGTGGAGTGAGCTGTAAGAGAGAGAGAGCTGTCGGATTCATCAAGCATTACATACACAATCATAAACGAGATTTTAATAATATTTTTTATGCTAAATCTGTTGATCATTTTATATTATTTCAAAACTAGTATGTATGTGTCTAAACATTACTAATTAGGAGGTTTTTAAATAAAATAGCAAAACAGAAATTCAGTCAGAAACGCAATTTTTTTTTAAATTTATTTTCCTAGACTAGTCCTTAAACATTACGATGTTTAGACACTTAAATACTAGCTTTGTAATAATATAAAATAATCAACAGAATTAGCATACAAAATATTATTAAAATCTCGATTGTGATTGTAAATGTAATTCTTGGTCCATCCCTAGCATCAAGTGGGATGACAGTTCACTCCACGCTCACTTCACTTATGTTTTCACGGTGAGATCTGGCTACAGAATCGACATGCTGATTGGCATAAACTGTAGGTACAGAATAAGTAGGTATAACAGTTAGGTACATTATTAAACAAGGTGTATTTTTTAGGGATTGGATAGTTTTGGTTTTGCAATCTTATTTTCAGATTCAAACGTAGGTAATTTTTGTTTTGTTCCAAAGGTAACTGAAGAAGGATTCGTCGCAGAGGCAGTTCGCGGTAAGGCTTGTAGCAATTTGGTAGATTTTTATAAGATTTTTTTTTTAACAATATGGTGGTTATCAGTGGGTGTAGGTTCTAAGTACAGTTACGCCTCTGCCTAACCCTTCAAGGATATCTTTACCTATATAAACTACTACAAATTATAATCAGGAAAGAACCTAAAGCCGGCGACTGACATGAGCATTTGGCCGTAACGTAACATTCAAGGCGAGCGTGTTACGTTACGGCATTACCTGACTGACCTGTCCCCTTGCTCATGACGAGCATAGTGCTCGACTGCGCTCCGCCTTTGGTAAACACTTCAAAACTGTGATACCCGATTGACACATGCGCTCGCGACGACGCTTGGGGTTGTACTGACCTATAACTAAGGCGTAACGTAACACTCAAAGGGATTCGCGAAAATACCGACAACCGGGTGGAGCACTCGGCGCTCACAGCGAGCGGATCGGCTCGCTATACTGACCTGTATCATTTCGTCGTAACGTAACGTTACGTTACGACGAAATGATACAGGTCAGTCGCCGGCTTAATATTTTAACTGTTATTATGTGAGCCAATTTCATTAATTCCCTCATCATTCCATTAGTCATAAAATAAAGATCAAGTTTCCATCATCATCATGTTTTCTCTTTCCATTCTGCCCTGTCAACCGTCACGTTATAATTCAGTCCCTTCTCTTATGCTATAAAGAATTGAGAATCATTCCTCACACAATCCATCCATATTTTCTTTAGCCTTACGGGGACCCCCCGGCTTGGGCGGAGCACCGCCGTGTCCTCACGGAGGCGATCGGCGGCGACGATCTCTCGCGTCCAGCACTGGTTCAGGTCATGGTTCGGAGCGAGAGGCCGTCACCTCCTTCTGCGAAGCAGTAATGCTCGCGAAGGAGGAGGCGGAACGCGTGAGGGAGAGGCAAGGTTCGCGCCCTCGCGCCTCTAGTCGCCGCAGGAGACGCCCCGGGCGTCGGGAGTTGCAAGCCAATTTCCGGCCACCGTAGGCGCGGGCTTGCGGACGGAGAGCGATAGGTAGCTCGCCGTCCGATAAGGACCAGGCCAAGGTCGACGGCGCGTTGTGTTCCACACGCGCCTCAAAGAGATGTCAGCACCAACTGACGGGGTCCGTCAGGACCAATGCCTGCCAGGGATGCGAGTTTGTCCGAAAGGGATATCGTGGCCCTGGCACACAGGCAAATGAAGGAACACGGGTGGGTTTTAGTCAGTAAAAGTCTGACACGCCCTCCCGCTCCGCCCAGAGCGGGAGAAGTTATTTGATAATTTCCCACCCAAAAAAAAAAAAAAAAGGGACGGTAACCGACTTTTAATGATTTTATACTGAAGATCACGTCTAAACAAGTAGTGTTAATGATTTGAAAAAAATATAATTATGATAAATTAGAGCATTTTCTCAATAACTTAATATGTGAATATTTTAGATTATGTTTATAGTGAAATTAATTTCTAAAGTTATGTCTAACACGGATAAAAATTGAGAATGGCGCAAAATCTACCAAGCGTATTTTTCTGAAACCTTCACCAATTTAAAGATAATTTAATTAGTGAGCTTTTAGTATACACGTTTTATTAAAATACCTTTTGCTTTGTGTATAATAAATATATATAATGCGTCAAATTGGGGACAGCGCTCCTTGATGGGCGAGTCCTGTTACTGGCTGAACGTACGACGCGTTGCGTGAGCTCAGTACAGAACACGCGAGCTAACCACTCAAGGTCACTGGCATATATCTGCGTCTTAAGACGACCCACTGACCCTTCCTCTCCCTCTCCACCCACAAACATTTATATTCATCACTCTTTCTGTCACAAGCGTTTCCTGCCGCCTCATCACATGCCATAATAGGTAATAGGTAATACGGGCTGGTGTCCGCAACTCCACGTCAATGCGCATATTTTGCGTACGGGTGGGAAAATCGATTATTCGATCCACCCCAGCTCCTCAAGGAAGGCCAGCAACGCCTTGGTGTTACTGACAATCTCACGTAGGATACCTGGGTTACCGAAGTACTTTGCCCTGTATGTGGTGACCACCGGGCAGTTTAACAGCACGTGAGCTGCTGTCTCGTCGTCCTCCATGCATGCCCTGCACAACGGACTGTCTGTGACTCCTATGACAAAGAGGTGTTTATTAAATGACCCATGGCCAGTTATAGCCGCTGTAACTGTACGCAGCTGCCATACAGCATCACATGCCATACCAAGCCAAACGATTTCCTTTCAACTTTTCTGTCACTGGCGCCATTTTCAAACTTCCCTTATATACTCATTTCTTACTTTATCCATTTTCGTCACTCCACACATCCATCTCAACATTCTCATCTCTGCTGCATGCACTCTTTTTTAGGGTTCTGTACCCAAAGGGTAAAACGGGAACCCTATTACTAAGGCTCCGCTGTCCGTCCGTCTGTCTGTCTGTCCGTCCGTCTGTCTGTCTGTCCGTCTGTCTGTCACCAGGCTGTATCTCATTAACGGTGATAGTTAGACAGTTGAAATTTTCACAGATGATGTATTTCTGTTGCCGCTATAACAACTAATACTAAAAAACAGAATAAAATAAATATTTAATGGGGGCTCCCATACAACAAACGTGATTTTTTACGGAACCCTTCGTGCGCGAGTCCGACTCGCACTTGGCCGGTTTTTTTTTCATCCGTCTTCTATAGACCGAGTTTCCCTATGGGGATATAACCATGGAGTTAGAGGAATCAATATAACATAGCTATTTCCCACAAATTCGCAACTAGGCAATCCCAGTGTGTGCAGAGATAGTTGACAGTATTAATTACTGTTTACAATATTCATCCTTGTGTACATATGTGTCGGTTTATCGTAAGCAATCAGAAGCTAGGAGGTACAGGACAGACTGTCCCGCCGGGTAACTGCGTGACGCACTTACAAGTGCATTTTAACAACATTCATTGCGATATTTAGGTACGTTGACGAGTAGACGATTTTTTTCAAACTCGTTCTAGTTGCATAACATCCAAGATTTATAATAAATTGCGGACATTGACAAATTGCACGTATTTAATCGGAAGCTAAATTAATTTACAAATTGCACGTATTTAATCGGAAGCTAAATTAATTTCTAGCTGATAATGTGTATTACAGTGTGAAGGAGTAGCAAAAAGGGAATTCTTATGTCCAATAATATTAATCAGATATTCAATAATAGAAATGACAATTGTGTTAATCACAATTATTATTTATCTAGGACTTTTATTTATTTATTTACTATGAAATTTGTTAAATTTTTGAAATAATAGTATAATAGTGATAATGACACTCATTTATCACATGAACAAAGTGTTTTTATAATATCAGACTCTAAGAAAGTGGAACGGATTTGTGTAAAGTGCAATAAACACTATTCTAAGTTTTAAAATAATTATCACCAAAAAATTAGGTTAGATTAAAATTGCTTATTCGTCTTAAAGGCTAGATTGTAATTAATTATTAAGAACTTGGTTCTTTTTAATAACGCACAAAAAAAATATTGTTTAATTATTGACTAGTAGGTAGTAGATACTTCTTGACATTCAAAAATAAAATGGTTAAAATGATTATCCAATTAAATAATTTTGTAATATTTATTGTTATTCAGCATAGTATTTTAATAGTAGATTGTAATTTGTGTGTAAATTTTGAAAGAAAAGAAAGAAAGAAAAATATTTTATTTGGGTCACGCACAAGAGAGATTTTGCGAGGGAGATTTTGCATGCCCAAGTGATGGAAAGAGCATGGAGAACATTATCAAAACATGTACAACATTTATACCCCTACCAAACTACCTGGCAAAAAATAAATGATTTGATTTGATTAGTAAAATCTTAAGTACATTTTAAATTGCAAGATATAGGTAGAGATATTCATCATCATCATTCATAATTTCAGCCGAAAAGACATCCACTGCTGGACATAGGCCTAAAGGGGGGGTTTGCCATAATCGCCACGCTTTGCAGGCGGGTTGGCGATCGCAGTATGGTGTTAAAATGCATAGAGAACGCTGCTACCCACTCTCTAGTAAGTCCCTTAGTCGCCTTTTACGACACCCACGGGAAGAAATGGGATCGTGCTATTCTATACATCCGGCACCAAACGGACACAATTACAAGTATTACAAGAGCATAAATCAAAATGTAGAAATACCTTCTAATTTTACCACTGAGTCTATGGCATTACGTCCTAAATTCCATGGGACACGTGTTGGCATCAATCAAAAATAAAGGTCATTTATGCAAACTAGAATCAGAATCAGCACTTTTCTAACGTCAAAATGACATAAGACAGTCCCCTAAAAAGCCCGCTCGTCACCACTTCCTAGTGCTTTAGCTGGGAAGAAGAAGTGGCGCAACAAACTGCCCAGTAGCACAGCTGTCTGTTCTGTTAGAAAAACTTGATTCCATACAATAGTAATGACGTCAATTCAACTTGTAGGTACAAAAAATTAAACGTTTTGTTCACTTGGTGTAAATTGTTAACTTCGGCATTTAGAATTTCTTGTCACTTCGCCGTCGATATGAAGGAGTTGTATATACTTATTATAGTGAATTTTCTTCAAAACTCTTCGGACTGTCATTGTAAGTATATATATAAATACGTAATTTATGTGCTATACTTGTCAAAAAATAATAGGCCCGTTTTGACATTTAACTTGAATCGATTTACCGTGAGTATCGAGTACCGAGTTGTATGGTTACTTCACTATAGTTACGTCGCGATGGTCAGTCGAAAATATCAAATGTCAAAACGGGCCTATTATTTTTTGACAACTTTAATTGGTTCAATTGTGTTTTGACAAAATCTTGCAATGTGATTAACAAAAAAAAGAATCTGTGTCAAACATTGAGATTGGGTAAGTAGGTACCTATTGCATTTTAGTATACGAAACAGCAATTATACATATATAAACTCACGCCTTCCTCCCATGGAAGCCCCCCCCCCCCTTTTCCTACATTTACGTTCATACATCGGTCATACACGCACGCCGGTTGAGAGTACAACGCACCCGACTTTTCTGAAGAACATGACCAATAAGGCACCACTATATTTATGTGTTGGTATTTAGTCAATTTGAATGTGCCAAAATGAATCGATTCTTACTTTCTGATAATGGCAACACTGTCACTCAATGCTTAATATAAAACCAACAACTCCCTTCAGTTCGTTCCTTTTTTATATGAGACACACACAAAACCTTCCCTGTGAAACGTTCAATATCATTACCGGTATTTAAATTCAAAGTAGGTACTGCTTTTTAATTCACGCCCGTAACCTAATTTCCTACAATATGTTCCCTCAATGGCGTCCCCTCGGCGTTTCCACTCACTTTCGGCTTATTTTTCTTCTCTCGGTTCCGTATCAAAAGTTGTAAATAATCATGAGTAAGTTCAACTCCAGCGAAGAATACCAATGCGGTAAAAGCCATGCGGAATCTTTTTGTTGGCGACAAAAAATTGTCCATCCTACTAATAGTATATACTAGCTGCACCGTGCGGTTCCACTCGCATACGTCTCGATCCCGTAGAAATATCAAGATTACAAGTATTGTATGTCCTAAGCCAGGTCATGGTCTACTCATGTGCCAAATTTCATCCAAATCCGTTTAGCCGTTTTAGCGTGGAAGGAGAACAAACAAACAAACTCACTTTCGCATTTATAATATTAGTTAAATACAACTAATATTATAAATGCGAAAGTGAGTGACTTTCTATTTTGTGACAAATATGTTACAAAAAAACACAACAAACAAAAAAAATATTATAACATTTTTTTTGTTTGAAATGGTATGCCCTCGAGGTGGTCCCATTGTCACCAAGTCAGAATCTGATGAAGGGATCCCATGGAAATCGAGGGCAATCCTCAAATTTTATAGGCACAACTATATCGATTTCAGTATTTTTTATAGTAACACATGCTTTTTCACTTGGAAAGCACCATTTGGTGATGTGGAACTGATGATGAAGACCACAGATGGCCACCGGAACTACCTACTTAATAATAAAACAAGCATATTACAAATTAGAGGATTATATACAAGATAATAATGCTTGGAAACATGCTGGTTCTGCTCCATAGGACAATCTAGAGTCTAGACAAAATCAAACAGGTTGCTATTTAATTGTATAATTTATTATTTAAATGACATTTATTTTAAATTCTGTGATTACCTTAACTCACACTGATATTGTTATTTTTTAGGAAATCGTATACATTTTTAACAATTTTTGGAAATATGTGAGCACCATGTACCTATCACATAATTAATTTATCTGTCATTGCTTCATTCTTAACTCTTTTTATTACCTATTGTGGTATAGTAATTTTATTCTAGGTTCATCGTCTTCACATATAATTATATAATTAATGTACCTATAAAAATATTGTACAAGATTTTAAAAGAGTACCGGTGGAGTTTCTTGCCCATTCTTCTCTATACGAAACTACCTTTTGGAAGGGGCGACTAGAATCAATTATATTTCATTGTAAATATTGACGTTCAAAGGTGCCTTTATTGCCTATTTGAAATAAACAATTTGACTTTGACTTTGACGTTGACTTTGACTTTGAATAAGTATTTCACTGTTGCGATTCGATTAGACACTTTAATGGTTGCTAAACAATTTATGCATATGGTGAAGTCACCATCAGTTCCAGTTCTCCTGGTTCTTACCAGGAGACCTCTCAACAATGAATGCCCCTGCATCGGGAAAAGCAATATTTTGATAAATGTGATAAGCGGTTGACATAAAGCTATTGAAACTTAGATAAATCAAAAACTGACCCACTAAAAAGTGAAAAACTAAAACATTTTTACAAAAAAAAAACAACTGACTTCCAAAAAAAACACTACATTGTGAAAAATAACTTTAATTTCGGAAGTCGGTGGCAAAAAACTAAAATACAGATCCAAAGATACCGAGTTCCGAAATTAAAGTTATTTTTAACTTTGTAGTGTTTTTTTTTTTTTGTAAAAAGTTTTATTGTAGTTACAAAAGACGTTTTTCCCATTTAACATTACATCACGCATGTAATCCCCGGGTCAGGCAGATGTGGGTGTACCTATAGTACACCCACATCTCGCCAGTTATGTTCAGGTCCCATGTAATAGGAGGCTAGCCTTTTGCCATCAACCGAACACTGCCCGACCCGATAATCGACCCCAGGACCGGACCTCGTGCTCAGCAGTGTCGCTTGCGACCAACAGACCAACGAGACAGAATTACCTTTGACATAATCATTGTAATATGATACCTATATGATTACCTACATACCTAGCTTGTTTTTTATTTGTAAGTAGTATATTATATTGATTAGACATACACGGAAAAAAAGGTGTTTGCTTTAACAAAAATCTTGTTTAATGTGATCACGCATCTTGACTCCATACGACCCTAACAAGATCTTGACTAAAACTAGGAGAATTTGTTAAATTATCTACTAAGTAATGAATTAGTTTAATTACACGTAGTTATTTAGTTTAGCTCAAATGTTGATGAGTTTAAGAATGATATAATGCTAACAAGTTTCTTGTTACCATCAACTTAAATTATTATTTGATATACAAAAGTTAAAAAGTTAAATCAAACAAAGCGATGTAACAAATACCGGTGATTATTCCGTACATGTATTTGTCGATATAAATAAATTGTTTAAAGTAAATAGATAAATAATGATTCCAAACATTTTAATGCCAACTAAAAGAAAATTTAACTTTTTTCAATGTATGATTGTATAGAATCAAGTTTTCCGAACTGAACAGACAGCTGTGCTGCTGGGCAGTTTGTTGCCCCACTTCTTCTTCCCAGCTAAAGCACTAGGAAGTGGTGAAGGGTGGGCGTTTTGGGGGACTGCCCTAAGACGAAAGCGTCAGGCTAGCCCGCGAAATTCAAATTTTCTTACATTTTTTGCAATTTGCAGGTCAGTAACAGGTTGTATGTATTGCTGATTCTAATGATTAGGTATAATTCTGTAAAGCCGTATTTTTTACGGCCGCGAATCATATTTAGATCACACCTGCAAATACTGACCTGCAAATTGCAGAAAACGTAAAAAAACATAATTTCGCTGGCTACCTTAGCGCATCCTCCTTAAGGGAGTTACCACACTTATTCAGCTCTGTTCAGCTTTTGTCCATAGAGAAACACCGAATTTGTATGGAGGCGTACGCATCTGTTCGACGCGGAAAGCTGAACGGATGCGTACGCATCTCCATCCAAAATGTAACTTTCCGAGCTCAATACCAAAACTTGTTACGCACAGGTGGATGTAGGACTGCTTTGTTAAGTAAAAGTTATTTTTAACCACATTCCTAATTCCATAAAAGAGGAACCAGTAGCATCTTTCAAAAAGAAGCTAACCGTATTACTTTTAAATAAATGTTTCTACTCCGTATCAGATTTTCTTGCTGATAAATTATAGTTGTGTTAATGTTTGTATGTTTGATGATGACCTGCATCAATGTTTGCATCCCAAAATGGTAGAATGTACAAGGATTCTCTAATACTCGTATTATTATAACCACCTTATTGTAAAAACCTACATTCCGAGCAAATAAATGAATATTCTATTCTATTCTATGGACAAATTCTGAACAGAGCTAAATAAGTGTGGTTATTAGTAATTCTGATGTTCGAAAAGTGCTGATTCTCAGCCTAGTTTGAATAAGTGCCTTTAGATTTTGATTGTGTGCCTTTTAGTCTGTGCTAAATAAATGTATTTTCTTTCTTTGTATCATTAAACGCAAAATTTTCAAAGTCAGCAATACGAGTATTATTTTTAGACCGTTTATCTCGTGTTTGACTCACACCAAAATCAGGGATATTATTTGGGCGGTAAATTATTCTGAACACGATAGAATAGATAAATCTATTCCCATAAATAAAACAAGTTACGTAAATATCATACGTGGGGGCTGTTTTCTATTACCATTCAAGATTGTATTTAAATTAACCTAATAATAGTAGCATTAGTGATCACATATTATTTAGGGCGTTTACGAATGAAACTGAACACGATCAGCACATAAATCAAGTATATGAGCTGTCAGTGTCATTATTTTCTGTGGTTTTTGACAATGACAGCTCCTAACTGGGGCTAAAATTTCATGGAAATTGCTATTATAACACTACGTTAAATGTTATAAAATATGAATTATGAAATAAGCCGTTTCAGGAAGAACTTAACATTGTAGTTGAAAAAACATGCTCTCCTTCATCGAGATACGTTACGGGCAATTCTTCAACTGCAAAAAGTTGGTCGACTATTACTCGTTAACTTGTAAACTCTGCTTAGCTGTGATAGTTTTCCTTTTAATTTCGTTATATTTAATACTGCCATGAAATTTTTCACATAGCCAAAACCAACCATTTCGCTGGCAGGGGGACACTTGACTCTAACAAAAAATAGCACTTTAAAGCTTAATATTACGCAAACGGCTCTCATAATTGAAAATGTCTTTCACAGACCCACAATATTTTTAAACGGCCTATCCAACGATACCCCCTACCATGTATTAGATGAGAAAAAATAATATCACCCCCGTTTTACGTGCAAGGGTACCCTAAAAAATGTGAATGATGAATGATTTTATTTTACGACTTTCTCGGCGTGATTAATATGTACACCCATGCCAAATTACAGCTTTCTAGGACTAAGCGTCTCCGAGCTAAGCCGGGGACTGACGGACGGACAGACAGACAGACAGACGGACATGGCGAAACTATAAGGGTTCCTTGTTTACTACGGAACCCTAAAAAGCACCAATTTGAATAGATTTAAAAACTATCAAAACATAAAAAGTTAGATTGTGATACAAATATATGTCCAAAATAAAACTAAACTCAAATCATTCAAAACTTTTGTACGTCAGTGTACACTGTGATTGTGAACGTGATGTGAACGCACCGCACGTACAGTCGTAACGAAAAGCGTTCCGTTTGAAATAACTAGTTTGTTTGATTGATTTGAAAGCGGTCAGTTTTGAAACGTCCGTTGTATCATTGTATGTATTCGTTCGGAACTATTTTGGATAAAAATTATAGTGCTAAATATTATATTGACACATCAATCCAGGGCCTCAAGTCTGCTATTACAATATTGTCAGAATGGTCGATCATTGATTTTATAATTGTTGATTTTGACAAGTTTGGTAATCTACTATTATAATGGCGTCATTATGACTTTCCAATGGTCAGCCACTGACACTACATTGAAAGAAATTGAATTTATTGGTAATCTCGTACATCATGACAAATTAATGACATTTCTACTAATGGGTTTTATAATAATGGCAATACGACAATGCCATTATAATAACACAATTCTATTACGAGAACATTGACCGACCAATTATCGACCATTATGAATTTAGCAGATTATGAACCGACTCAAAATGCACTCAACCAGTCCTTTAGTTATGTCTATAAAAATGTATAATAAATTGCCAAATGACATTAGAGAAGTTACCAAAACAAATATATTTATTAATAAATTGAAACAATTGCTGGAATCCAAGTCATACTACTCAGTAAATGAGTTTTTAGATGACAAAACTATTGCAAAATAAAATTAATTCTCCATAAAAACCAAACATTATGAAATCTATATAAATAAATAGGATTATAGAAAATCAAATAAAAATATGAATACATAAATAAAAATGAACATACTCCTAATAATAATAACTAATAATAATAATTTCATAATAATTACCTACATTATTCGCAATAGATAAAACAAAAATAACTAATATACTTACTATACCTGTATACACAAACCTAATAATATGGGTGCGCCAAAGTTCACCTAAATTTTCAACTCCGATAATTGGAAATCCGAAAATGTTCTTCCTAACATTTTTTATCCTAACAATCACAATTCCTAACTACTCTGTCTCTAATGTTCATAATTCCGAAGCATTTAACTTCATAATGTCAGTAGCAATAAACATCTAATAGACTTTTATTTGTTTTCCGATATTTTCTCAACATAACCATCTTTTACAATATTATTCAAAGTCATATTTTAATTTTATTTATAGCGGTGTGTACCTGCAAAGATATCCATAGGTTAGGTTAGGTTAGAACTGTGACCAACTACGCGCGAGCCGAGCGAGCGTAGCGAGCGGTGCCGCGGCAGCGGCCGGCGAGCGCTACCTCGAAATTGGTCGCGAAATTTTTATAAGTATTTTTTTATAGTGCCCCCAAGACGACATTCTGACCTGAATTTCATTCATTTAAGACAAAAATCTGTGAAACGACCTTAAATCATCAGTTGGTTTTTTAGACATAATTATCTCATTTATAGTTATAGTTTTAGGGATAAAAGCGTTATGATAAAAAACAGTAGGAGTTTAAATATATTTACATTAATGATATTATTAATTACAATTTTCGGAAACATGAGTGTTATGAACATCGCCGGTAGCACTACAAATAGTATGAATGAAAACTTTAGGATGAAAAATTTTAGGAAGAGTGATCATTCGGATTACAAATCGTTAGGAAGAACAATTTCGGGTAAAGAACTTTAGTTGAGCCAATATGGACCCTAATAATATATATATATATATATACACCTACACATAATTATGCACCCAACTAAACACATATTAATAATTTATAATAATAATGAATTGCTTGAATTTTATTGTTACTTAGCCCTCTTCCTCTCTCCTAATTTTTGCTGTGCCCAACAGGGTCCATATTGATCTTTTACTTTTTTATACCATCTATTAATACATATGGAATGCAATAAAGAATTGAGAATTGAACTTTTAGCAAAATGATAATGGGATCGTGTTGGAATGACTGAATTTATAAAAATAGCAGACTTGGGGCCAAGGAATTCAGTTTTGATAAATAGTTTTGGTTTTAGGACTGTGGAAAAAGTTGTGTTTCCAATTCCAGTTGGTGTGTTTTCCTAGAGTGTTTTTTGACACCGTAAAGTCAATCCCGCGGACATCATTATGTGGCATCCACTGCTCTCCTAGGATACCGTTGGTTGCTACATCAATTAGCATTTAAATAATTTGTCTAATAAACCTTCCAACGAAAAACAAGACACCTCAAACACAACACCCTTTTATTCAACCCTGTCGGCTACCAGACATCAAAGCTGTCATGGAAAGATACCAATTAACCATTCCCCTTTCGACAGTTACAGATATTATAGAATACTCTTTACTCTTTGAAAAAAAAGAATGCGAACATAAAAATAAAAATCGTTCTTTGTAAGCCAGGTACCCGTGAAAATAATAAAGTGTTGTATGATTGAGATGAATAGCACGCATGTATGGACAATATTTGACATCAATTTTCACTATGATTGGCACCTTTAAAAAATACCAAACGACAAACTTGATTTGTGGATGGAAACCATACCGGATGAATAGATGCAACTAAAAAAAAATGTGCAAACTTAAAACTTAACTAATCTCACTCATACACACACCCTCACTCACATACCCCCTCACTCACACTACCACTCCACACTGCACCACACCTACCAACGTACCTACATGTCTTTTATTTTTATTTTTGCATGTTTACGATTTTTATGTAAACATTTATACGTTTTTTATTAGCTTCAATTGTACAAAAACACTTAAATAAACACTATGCAGCGTAACAACTAAGAGAAAGAGTGTTTTCGATGAACTTTGGCATCCAGAGTAAGATTTAACTTGTGTTTAAGGTGCCAGCGTCCTCGCCCGTAATTTGAACATATATCAGTAGTTGTAGGACGAGCACAGTATAATATTATTATTAAGATAACTACTTACTAGAAAATGTTATGTTATGATGTGGCTATTAAAGCTTATCTGTAACCATGTCTCAGCTAATGTCTGGTACAATCTGTTTCTTATGTTAGCCGGACGTTGATAGCTGCGACACAGTTTTTAACTTTTGTAGCAATCATCGTTTCTATTGTAATTAAGTAGGTATGTCATTGTTCCAAAATAATTCTTTTAAAAACTTCACATTTTCTGACAACGAATGCAAGAGTTTTTTTTTCAGTCTGAGCGGAGTTAGACATTAGCCCATTAACACTAAAAATCACTGATATAAATTAACGCTAAACATAATTCTGTCTTCGTAATCTTCAAATGATTGGCAGATATAAAGCGATGTTTTTTGAACGGGACTGGCTGGTCAATACCAATATCGAATATTGTGACTCTGGAATAACTAAACGGAGTCGTGTTCACGACTTCACGGTTGACGAAGAAGATGGCGGAATGACTTGCGTGAAATCTCAGGAATTGATAAAAGCATCACAAAAAACCTTTCCCCCGGGGTCAACCAAATTGTCGCATGATGTTTTTTCAATATTTTTCTTACTTTAATTCCGTAGATTTTTTTTTTAAATTTATTTAAGCCTCTTTAGTTCCTTAGTAATAATACTTAATACAGGTTTTTTTTGGGACTAGGGACCTCTCGACGAGTATAGGCCTCCTCCATCTCACTTCATTTTTTCCTATCTTAGGCTGTTCTCATCCAGTCGTTGTTTGTACATTTTATGAGTTCGTCTTCCCATCTTTCCAGGGGGCGACCTCTTTTCCCTTTTCCGGGGGGGGCCAGCCAATGTAGTATTTTTTTAGTCCATCTTTCTTTATACTGACGTGCAATGTGACCAGCCCACTTTCATTTAAGTTTCTTGCAGTGGGTTAAGGCATCAATAACTTTATAAAGGACAAAAGTTATTCCGTAGATTATCAACCACAAATTAATTGTTAATATTGTTTACTATAAAATAAGTATGGCTATCCAATTAATTATTTTCACGCAGAGGCGTGACTTTGCATCATATATTTTTTATTAACAAAGCCATGAATTTTACATATTATTTTCTGAATGTATAATGTATAGTGTAATCTGTGGTTTAATTACTTTAAAAGTTGTATACGAGGTAGCCAGAATAACTTGAACCTTTATATAGGCGCTTCTTCATTAGACAAATCAATTGAACGTCAAATCTTTAGTTCCGTACTTCACCGGGGTCAGGATAAATTGGTACGTTCTGCTATAGAAAGTGACTTTGGTAAAACTCTGGTTAAGCCTACTTAAAACTATTGCCTAAATGTATTGAAGTCGTAACTCTTATAATACCGGTTTTCCTGTTCGAAAACTGTTCGTTTTATGTCCTTTGAAAAGGACCGCTAATGTTTTTGTTCAAAGAATAAAAAGGTACCTTCTATAAGTCTTAGTACCAACTTAGTTATGAAGAGGACGCAAACATACAAACGGTCTAAGCAGGTACCGTATTCGTTTTTATATAGATAGATACAAAATGTGATATTTTAACTGAAAAAGTCAATCAAGCATTTTGGGATTCTATGCGGCAAGAACGAGTACTATCATACAATATAGTTGAGAATAAAGTCTTCAAATTGTATGAATATTATGTACGATACGAGTATTTCCAATTAAAAAATCGTTTGTACCTACGTTACGCTTACTTCGCGCGTTCGTGCTAGGCCAACAAAACATTTTGCAAAGCTAGTTGTAAAAAAAATACAAAAATAAAATCGTAACAAATTTTATTTAATGTAATCTATTTAACTTAAAGTAATCTATTTAATTTAATGTAATCTATTTAATTTAATGTAATCTATTTAATTTAATGCAATCTATTTAATTTAATGTAATCTATTTAATTTAATGTAATCTATTTAATTTAATCTATTAAATTTATTGTAATCTATGTAATTTATTGTAATCAAATGTAATCTACTTGTTTTAATCGTTTGATTGTGTTATTATCTGCGCATAATGTAATGCATGCTATGCTTTTCTATAAGTAATGAGGCGCTTAGACTTAAGTTTACAATGTACAAATTGTAAAAGCGTAGTGTACTCATTGTTGAAGAGCTTTTTATTAAATAAAGTAAAAATAGCGTCAGAAGAATTTGAAATTCCAAAATCTTATGCCTCTGAAAGATCACCAATAAAAGTCGTCGTCAGTGTTTCATTGTAGCGCACGATGGGTAGTCCTTTAGATGTCTGTAAAGTGAACGAGGCTTCAACGAGGAATAAATGAGTTTCAGATAATAAGGCCATATTGCCAATCTAGGCAGGTCCCTCACTATTTCATCCTGATTTATCAGGATAAGTGGTTGAAGTGTCTTGTTCCGGGAGACTGTCAAGTCAGCGTTAAGACGCAGATATATGCCAGTGACCTTGAGTGGTTAGGTTGCGTGTTTTCTAATGAGCTCACGTAACGCGTCGTACGTTCAGCCAGTAATAGGACTCGCCCATCAAGGAGCGCTGTCCCCAATTTGACGCATTATTATTTTTTTATACACAAAACAAAAGATATTTTAATAAAACGCGTATACTAAAAAATCAATAATTAAATTATCTTTAAATTAGTGAAGGTTTCAGAAAAATACGCTTGGTAGATTTTGCACCATTCTCAGTTTTTTATCCGCGTTAGACATAACTTTACAAATTAATTTCACTATGTAATATAAACATAATCTAAAATATTCACATATTAATTTATTGAGAAAATGCTCTAACTTATCATATATTTTTTTCAAATCATTAACACTACTCGTTCAGACGTGATCTTCAGTATAAAATCATTAAAAGTCGGTTGTCGTCGCCTTAAGAAATGGCATGTGTTTAATCGAGTCCCAAACAATTCCCTTTTATGTCCTAAAATTATGAATGGAGACTAATATAATACCTAAATGTGCCTCAAGTAATATCCATTTCGTTCTCCTAAAATTGCAAATTAACAGGGAGCAACTGGATGTAGTGCTCGCCGGCCGCTGCCACGGCACCGCTCGGCTCACACGCGGTTCAAGGCTACAGACCAGTGCGACTCGCGACGCGACACAAAGGCACCGGTCGTCACGCAACACGCGAGGCCTTTGTGTCGCGTCGCGTGTCGCGCCAGTATGTAAAAGCCTTTATCACAGTTCTAACGTAACCTACCCCGGGTATTTGGTCGGGATGTCCTAGCTTATTTACTGCGCCCATCTTTCAAAAGGCCAGAAAGTTAAAAAGAGGCCCATTTATTAAAAAAAAGCGTGAATCATTAGAAGCACAAAGTTTTTAGAAGATCAGTTAAATATAAGGTGTATCTATTCATACACGAAATCTCTTATGGGATCATAGTACTCATCATTATGAACAACTGTCACTATGGGATCAACCCTGAAATCGCGAAAAAAAAATCAGCTGTTCCCTACATTTTGACGAGTTATTCGAACGTAAATGTAGCAAACAGCTGATTTTTTTTTCGTGATTTCAGGTTTAGTCCCATAGTAAAAGTTCATAATGATGGGTACAATGACCCCTAAAGAGATTTCGTGTATGAATTACACCTTATATTTTCCTTAAAAAAATACGACTGTTGAAAGACAATATGGCTTTTGTGTGTAGAATTTCAAAAAGTGAGGGAATCTACTTGAGCTTTGTAAATGGCAAGTACCTCTTTAGTCACATGATCTCTTTATTTTGGGAGCCTGGGACATTCACTTCAACGGTCAGGGTACAATAATTTGTTAAAACATTTTGTAGTTTGGTTTTTGTCTTTATTTTTTTTTTGACCTAACACTTGTTAGGTTCTGAATTAAAAACCGGCTAAGTGCGTGTCACACCACGCACAATAAAGGGTTAGTTAGGATGAATTTATCCCAAAAATAAACTTAAATTGTAGTTGAAAACATGTTCTGCCATACATCAATATACGTCACGGTTGATTCTCCAACTGCAAATTTAAGTTGGTCGACTCATCATCATCATTTCAGCCGAAAGACGTCCACTGCTGGACCAAGGCCTCCCCCAAAGAGGGGTTTTACCACAATCGCCACGCTTGGCAGGCGGGTTGGCGATCACAATATGGTGTTAAAATGCATAGGGAACGCTGCTGCCCATTCTCTAGTAAGTCCCTTAGTCGCCTTTTACGACACACACGGGAAGAAATAGGGGAGTGCTATTCTTTACGTCCGGCACCACACAGACGATTGGTTGTACGAGTTTGGTCGACTATTACTCGTTAACTTGTAAAGTCTACTTAGCTTTGATATTTTTCCTTTTAATTTCGTAAATATACTAAAGTAGCCATAATTTTTTTCACATATCAAAAAACAACCATTTAGCTGTCAGGGACACACACTTGATTCTAACAAAAATTAGCACTTTAAAGCACGCAAACGGATCCCAGAATCGAAATGAAATTTGTCATCAAATTTATCTGGATTAACATAGGATTTACTACTTTTAATCCCGGTAGTACGTTCAAGTGGCCAATTTTCCGACATCCACGCAAGCGAAGCCGCGGGCAAAAGCTAGTTTTTTTAATAAAGCTTTGAAACCAACAATTAATCCTACCTATTCTCAAACAAAGACAACCAATACGTGTCTGTGGATACTAAGACGAGCTATATGATGCATATCATTCATAATTGTATTGGTATACGAAAATTGATGTTTGTATAGTAAAAGTGTACGTTAAAATAGCTCGCTTGAAAAATGCAATTTGTAAACAATGTGAAGAATTTGATATGCTCAAGTTCATATTGCTTTACATGGAGGACGGAAGGTATTAAATGCTTAAGGTGAAACCCCTCGAATAGACAAAGCATTCATTTGTTTTATAGACAAATCAAACTGGTTGCTATTATAATTGTATAATTTATTATTTTTATGACATTTATTTCTCATTCTGTGATTACCTTAACTCACATCATTCATCATCATTATTTCAGCCAAAAGACGTCCATTGCTGGACATAGGGCTCCCCCAAAGAGGAGTTTACCATAATAGCTACGCTTGGCAGGCGGGTTGGCGATCGCACTATGGTGTTAAAATGCATAGAGAACGCTGCTGCCCATTCTGTAGTAAGTCCCTTAGTCGCCTTTTACGACACCCACGGGAAGAAATAGGGGCGTGCTATTCTTTACGTCCAGCACCACACAGACAATAACTCACACACTGACTTATTACTTTAATATTTTTAGGAAAACGTATATTTTTACAATGTTTTTAAAATATACGTTTGTGTATAAGGAGTGCGTGCCACCCCTAATTATTTATTATAATATATGTTTTTGTAATTTCACTACACCATTGTTTTGCCGTGCAAAGATACACCTTCTTTCAAATTTTCACCGCTACAGTGCAAATAGTCTCCGAGTAAAATGGCTGTCAGGATGGATGAACACCCGAAAACGACGGATAACTAAATTATAAGGGTTGCGTTTTTGCCGTCTGGCTACGGATCCCTAAAAACTGCTGATCAAACTTCACTTTCTTCACAGAATACTTTGTAACAGGCCATGATGCTTAACTCTCACTTTTCCATTTCTTTGATAACACTATCCTTACATTTTTTGTAACCACTACATAGTTTAAAAAACAAAGTCGCTTCCCGCTGTCTGTCTGTCTCTATGTATGCTTAGATCTTTAAAACTCCGCAACGGATTTTGATGCGGTTTTTTTTAATAGATAGAGTGATTTAAGAGAAAGGTTTAGAAAAAGCCACGCGGGCGAAGCCGCGGGCAGCAGCTTGTTACTTATAATTCAACCTTAAAATGATCTAACCAAGATTACGTCTGGACTTTAAAAGAGACTGTGACCTCTGAGTTTGTTTCGGCCTTTCTTCTCAGAGTAGCCATATAGGAAATGCCGACCTAATCTAGTTTTTAAAATATGATTGAAGTGTAAAAATGTTTGTACATGTACAGAAATAAAAATCATTTATAAAACTAATAACAACTTCAAAATCTTACTAATTCTGATCCCGTAGTCCAAGACTCCAACACGTACAAATCTGTGTGTATTTGGTGCACTATTGACAGATAACTGTATCCACTCTCTCAACCACTAAGCTTTGAATAAAGCTTTATTTTTGAATACACGCCACTTCATAGTACGTCATTACAAGTGACCGTCGGGGACAAAAGTGTTTGCAAAAAGTTTATCAACTTAGGTAGCAAAGAGATCATGAATTAGATCGCTTTGCTGTTAAATGGACAGGTTGATTCGCCTTTTTCTGCTGCTTATTTGAATCATTTAACATTATATGTAACAATCCTTCCAAATGACAAGCTGTCAAAATTCAAAATTGGAAAGTGTGACGACGGTCTTGAGAAGGCCCACCCCTTTCGGGACTGCTTGCGTTTAGTTTTTATTTTACAAAGAAAACCCATATAAAACTGTAACTGCATGCTGGGTCGTGAAGAAAACGGATGAAAAAAGAATGCATGCAGCGGAGATGACAATGTTGAGATGGATATGTGGAGTGTCGAAATTAGATAAAGTAAGAAATGAGTATACAGGGTGCTCGGTAATTCGACCTATTCCTTGAAAGGGGTTATACTATTGAAAGGGGTTATACGGGGAATTAAGCCCGCCAACTAGGGGTCGACAGTGAATGGTTTCCGAGTTACGGAGTTTTTAGATTATTGTTCAAATTTTCAGACTGGTCACCAAAAACAAATAATTTAAAGATAACTACTTCTATCACGACACTTATTTGTTATTTCTGACTGATGATAAACGAGTGCTCGTTTATAAACAAATACATGCCCTACATTCCCATAATTTCAGAAATCATGGTCTTAAGTGCAGAGGAATCCTTCTTTATTTTATAATTTTTGGAATTTAGATGTGATTTACTTGAAAAAAATGTGCCTGTTGGAAATTACCTCTTGTATAACCCCTTTCAAGGAATAGGTCGAATTACCAAGGACCCTGTTTATGGGGAAGTTTGAATGCGGAAGTTTGAATGCGGCGTTTGCCTTGGTATGTGATGAGAATTGAGGAAACGCATGTGACTAAAAGAGTATAAATATAAATGTTGATGGGTGGAGAGACAGAGGAAGGCCAAAGAAAATATGGATAGATTGTGTGAGGAATGATATAAAATAGAAAGGAGTGAATGAAAGCGTGACGGTTGACAGAGGAGAACAGAAAGAGAAAGTGTGTTGCGCCGACCTCAAGTAATATAGTGCGGGGCAGCGCCAATACCGTCCTGGTAATGATCGCCAACAGACCGGATTGCCTTTATATCCGGCAATGCTGTAGCAGACATATTGTTACCTTGTAAGCGTTTTTGTCTGTGCTTGTTATTTTGTCTGTGCTTGTGATCTTGTCTGTGCTTGTTATCCTATCTGTATCCTTTTTATGTAGCTATTTTTATTTTATTTTTTATGTAAACTTATGGGTCTTGTTACTTTTTTTTTTAATATGGGACCAGGGGAGGAAGATGATGAGGGCTCACCTTCGTTATATAAGAAACTCTTGCGCAAAACTTCATGCTTCTAGACCCATTAAAAGTTTCGCTAACATGACATATCCTGCAAAGTACTTGATGTTGGGAATACATTATGAAGCATACGGGAACATTTGTGACTTTGATAAATGCAAAATGTCGTGCACTAAGTTATGGTATTTCCGATTTAAACTAGATTATTTAAATCTTTCAGGATTTGCAGGCATGTCTATTTAGGAGCAAGCATTAAGCCAGGATATAGGTAATGTTGGTGAATATATCTTTTAAGAAACTTTTTAAAATAGAATGCGAGCAGAATGTATTTCTAGAGGAAAAGCAGGTTTTTTCCTAAGTTAGGGCGACAAAACACGTAAATATTTATGTATGAATGAATGAATGAATTCTTTATTTGCCAGGATATAGGTACATTGTATATGGTAAAATTTGATATGAGGTTGTAATATGTTTTAAGTCAAAGAAGGTCAAAGAGTCCCGTGTGAAGGTCTGTCTGCTCTTTTAGAAGCCAAGTTAACTACTAGTTGATCGGAAGCTACACTGTTTTTTTGCTATATTTTCTGATTTAAAGCGTTTTATGATAACTTATTAAATTGTTTAGCGCATCCCCCATGCGCTAAGGTAGCCCGTGAAATAAGGACCAGGCCCGGGTCGACGGCGCGTTGTGTTTCACGCGCGCCTCAAAGAGATGTCAGCACCAACTGACGGGGTCCGTTAGGGTCAATGCCTGCCAGGGTTGCGAGTTTGTCCGAAAGGGGTATCGTGGCCCTGGCACACAGGCAACGGAAGGAACACGAGTGGGTTTTTAGTCAGTGAAAGTCTGACGCTCAGCCCAGAGCGGGAGAGGTTATTTGATAATTTCCCACCCTAAAAAAAAAAAAAGGTCTGACGTCTGTGTCAGGTTATATGTTGATTAAAATATGATTCGCGGCCAACACACAACCAATGACAACATACAACCTGTTACTGACCTGCAAATTGCAAAAAATGTAAGTGAATTGGAATTTCGCGGGCTTCCCTGACGCTTTTGCCTTAAAAAATGACTAACTATACTTAATTTTATTTTTCTTTATTGGAACATTACCTGTATTGGTTATTGATGATAACCTTTAAAGTAAACAATGCGCTAATAAAACAATCATTTGGTTTAAACAACGTGTCCAGGTATTAAGTATTTTTAGCACCATCTTTAAAAACATCAAATAAATTATTCCTATGTTATGGGATCCAAGTGGCGTTCTTCAGTTTTTGCCTACCTCCATGGGAAGTGGGCGTGAGTTCATGTTTAAATGTATGCCATGTGTAAATCGTTCCTATGATCTACTTAACACATTTGTCAGCGAGTGTACATCTAATCCGCCATGTTGATTTAAGATAAGGCTACATTACTCTATCCATCATATCGGATTAGCTCACCTATACATTTGATACACTAAAATTACTTGTTCACAGGTATGACATGGATTTTCTACGGAATAATATTACGTCACGAAGCCTTTAAATGTCAAGTTTTCCGAATTATGTAGGGTATGATGATATTGTTTTTGAAAATATAATTCACCTGTTTATAAATGAGGCATTTCATTAAGTATCTGCTTAACCTTTTCCCAACTAGTCTAACCGGAAGTTGGACTGGAAGCAGACCTTAGCCCGCTTGTAGACGTCCGTTGTTTTCACCGGACAATGGACCGTTTATTTTGCCGGACTCGCAGTGTTGTATGGCTTATAATGAATGTGTGTACATCCAACTCATACAAATATGAAAAACACGGTCCGTGGTCCGATGGAAAAAACGGGTGTCTACAAGCAGCCTTACACGGAGCGACCCAGTATCTGAGTAACACGATACTCCTTGGTAGGATAAGTTCTAAGACTTTCATGCTTCTGACTAACCGTAACGATTGACTGACGAATGAGAAGACCAAGCTTTCCAAGCCACGACTTTCCGAGATACTTATCGTATCTGACGTAGGTATGTCTGACAAATCTACTTGCTTTAAATTAACTTATAAGAAAACCAAATCAAGACTAGGTGTTTTAAATAAGTACCTACGAAAGTATCCTTTAAGATATTTTTCCTTTTATGATGTGAAAATGGAAATTAAAGAAATTAAATTTGTATAAATATACTCAAAACAGCAGAGCAGTGGTGGCCCAGTGGTAACTACCATAACTTACGAGGGTAAATTATTTCATCACCACTGCTCTCAAAACGGTGAAGGAAAACATCGTGAGGAAACCGGCAGGTCCTAGAACCAAAAATTCGAAGACATGAGACATCTTCCAACCCGCACTGGGCCCGCGTGGTGGATTACGGCCCACGCCCTCTCATCGAGAGGCGGCCTGTGTCCCAGCAGTGGGAACATTCATTCATCATCATCATAATTTCAGCCGAAAGACGAGGGGGGCGGGTGGTTGGTTGCCATCGGCGGCGGCGTTGTGTGGCATGTGGCGGGTTGGCGATCGCACTATGGTGTTAAAATGCATAGAGAACGCTGCTGCCCATTCTCTAGTAAGTCCCTTAGTCGCCTATTTACGACACCCACGGGAATAAATGGGATGGTGCTATTCTTTACGTCCGGCACCACACAGGACCATAAATAGGCTAGTAATGTTATACCCACAACCCTTAAACTTAACGCAGTTAAACATGAGCACGTGTTGTTGTACTTTCGCACATGCCAACCTTGAAGCTCAACTGACCGCATATACCGCACTCACGGGACATCAATACAAAACCTAATGGACAGATAAGCACACATAATCTATGTTAACATCATTAGATAATTTTAATGCACACATAATTGCCAGGCTGTATTGCCACTTATCAACTCCATGGCATTTAAAACCGACAGTTCCGGTCGAAAAAGTCGAACGAGTCACGCTATACAACCTTTTCTGTCTGACATTAAGTGGAGTCAACAATCTGATAGGAGGCTAGGACTTAATAATAATGGACGGGCTTACCCTAATCGTGATGGCATTTGGGAAGATTAATTTATCTTTACTTAAATCTGTGGTTTTAGTATTTCACGTTGATGTAGTGACGGCAGCGGAGAGCTTTGATGGAGAGGATGTATGTTATGTGTAATGTCGTGGTCAGAGTTTGAAAAATAATAATGAGAGCAGGACACATTTATTAGATGTAATTTCTCTATCTCTTTCACGTGTGTAAACCTTTTGTCTGACTCCAGTTGTTAGCCAACAACTGGGGCCCAACAAAATGGATATCACGGTACGGTTCTTTGGAAATGTTTACTAGACTAAATTATAGTATCAGTTTAAAAGAGACTGACAAAGACTATCACTATCTCATAAGGCAGGTAATCTATACAATGAAAAACCAGCAATCATATAAATCCGACAAACCAGCAATCATATAAATCCGACTTATACGGGGTTATCTTTAGAACGTCAATAACCTCTTAAGGGATCATTGTACTCATCATTATGAACAACTTTTACTATGGGAACAAACCTGAAATCGCGAAAAAAAAATCAGCTGTTCCCTACATTTTAACGAATTATTCGAACATAAATGTAGCTTTTTTTTATTTCGCGATTTTAGTTTTGGTCCCATAGTAAAATAACCCTGTATATAAATAAGCCCAAAATGCGATAAATGATTTATTTTCTGTAAGTAGGTTTGTACAAACACTTTTACACGTCAACATATTTAAAAAAACAAAAAAAAACTAGATGAGGTCGGCGTTTCGTAACTGACTACTCTGAGAAGAAAGGCCGAAACAAACTCACGAGGTCACAGTCTCTTTTAAAGTCCAGACATAATCTTGGTCAGATCATGTGAAGACCATGTAGATTGGTGCCTGAAATGATCTTTTGATAATGGATTTTGATTTTGAAATCAGGGATGATTCAATTATGAACTTATTTTATTTCACATAAACCTACATGGGCACATAAGAAACGTCAGAAGATAGCACGGTTCCAATTGGTTGTTTCCTATGCAGAAGAGCCGGCAAGAAACTCCACGGTTACCGTTTTGAAAATTATTGGCTTGAACATTGTTAATAGGTATGGGGCCTATCAACAAGTAACAGGTACTTAACAAAATAGAAAATGTTCAAAAAATCTGCAGTCTTTTAGGCCTACAACGTTCTCACGTTCATAAAATAATCTATAAATAAGATAAATAAAATAATAAAAATAAAAACCTATTTAAACCAAACGTTTGTTGATGTTGAATGTTTATTGGAGCAATGAAAGGAAGCATATACCGTTGTAGATACGGATATACCAAGAAAAGTATGCGCTTGATCGGGAATCATACGAACGCGGGACGATGAGATCTATTAAAGAGTTGTTACAACCAGGGACTGTCAACATGTTCCGTGTGGTGCCGGACGTAAAGAATAGCACCATCCTATTTCTTCCCGTGGGTGTCGTAAAAGGCGACTAAGGGACTAACTAGAGAATGAGCAGCAGCGTTCTCTATTCATTTTAACATCATACTGTGATCATCAACCGCCTGCCAAGCGTGGTGATAATGGCAACCCCCCCTTATTGGGGGAGGCCTATGCCCAGCAGTGGACGTCTTACGGCTGAAATGATGATGACAGCCATGGATGGTACCTAGTTGCCTATTTGTACGTGGTAATCAGTGGTCCATAAAATATGGCATTGATGAACAGGAAATTTATTTTATCAACGAAACAACATCGCTACCTTGACAGACGTTAAAAATCATTCGTAAACGTGAAATTGTCACAAACATACCCTGAAATTACCAACGTTTTGCAACCACCTGACCTGGGTAATATCAATAAAAGTCTTTGTCATTGATTAACCGATAAAAACAGAACGTTTTTCCCCCATTTCCTTACCAATTCATCAATAAACTGGCAACACTAAGACGTACTTAAATACCCGCCCCGGTTAACAGTGGTTAAAGTAAAAGGGACTGTTAAAATACCAGTAAAACGCTGTCAACAAGACAATAAAGTTAACTGTAGCATAGTTAAATTTATGCAGTCCACTTTACTTAGTGGAAATAGTAGTTATGTTAACGGCTGGATTAAGTGAAGGTGCAAGCTGCATTAGCCATTTAGTAGCTTAGAATGCTTAGATGACTGTGTTTCGTTGCGAAGAAAAGGCTAAGTTTACACTCGGGTGTAGTAAAAGACGATGGATAGTGGTCTTTTTGTTTTTAAACAAAGTACTGTTGTCTCTAAACGGTATTTCAAGCGTAATGACGTAATTACGGAAATTCCTTGTAGCAGCAATTAGGTGAATGAGTTTTCGGTGATAAGGGCAGCTGCCCTTACCACCAAGCGTTGTGTTCCACGCGCGCCTCAAAGAGATGTCAGCACCAATTAAAGGGGTCCGTTAGGACCAATGCCTGCCAGGGTTGCGAGTTTGTCCGAAAGAGATATCGTGGCCCTGGCACACAGGCAACGGAAGGAACACGGGTGGGTTTTAGTCAGTAAAAGTCACTCTGCCCAGAGCGGGAGAAGTTATTTGATAATTTTCCACCCAGAAAAAAAAGCCCTTACCACCGAAAACTCATACATGGCTCATCGAAAAAAATATCTGTTCCCTACATTTATGTCGTCAAAATGTAGGGAACAGCAGATTATCCCCCGATTTCAGGTTTGGTCCCATAGTAAAAGTTGTTCATAATGATGAGTACAATGACCCCTTACGAGGTTGTGCGTTAATTCTGGGACATGTTGTATATTATTTTAAATCCAAGATGACATTTAATTAATACTGACACTTAATTTATTTATTTCTAAAATATTTACATCATATAAAAACTAACAGACTTAAAATAATAATAATAATATGTACAATTATAAAAAAGGAAGGTGAAATAATCATAGGGTATCAAAAAGTTCGCCCGGTTCGCTGTCAACAGGAAAAGTGCCCAAAAGGCTGGCAGCATTCCACGTTATATGGCAATGCTCATTCATTGACCAAAAATAGGCCAAAAACATTGTAGAACCAGCAATGAACGCTTATTTTATTGTATATTTTATTTTTAATAAATTCAAATTCAAATTCAAATTGTTTATTTGCAAGAAAATACAAGGTTTACAAGGGAAGATCTTACAGCCTTAAGGTCATTGTATTCTGCCTGCGAGCAAGCGTGCAAATTATTCATGATTTTAATTCACAATTTATTATCATGCAGATTCTATTAATACCTAGTACATTATTATTACATTATCATTATTATTACATTATTATCACATTGTTATCATGCATTATTATTACATACAAATGTCCTATTAACTAAAATAAATTCAACTAATTATTCTAACAGATATTTTTATGTTCTAAAAATTCTTTTAAGCTGTAGAAACACTTTCTATGTAGCCACTCTGATAATTTTGTTTTAAAAACACTACCCTGCAGCGATTTAAATTCGTCTGGTAGGGTATTGTAAATTAATATACACATATTGAACACATTTTTCTTATAAATATCTTTATGAACAGCTGGATGATATAAGAGGTTACGAAACTTAGCCCTTTGTTGTCTTGGTATAACCTCGGTATGTAGCTTAAAATAATGCATGTGTGACTTCGTAAAAATACAGACATCTCTAATATACATACAGGGCAGTGGAAGAATTTTAAATTTTTGAAAGAGGGGTCTACAGCTATCCAAGAACCATGCCCTGTTTAATACCCGGATGCAACGTTTTTGGAGCTTAAAAACTCTGTCGGCATCGGTCGAGTTACCCCACATGATTAGTCCATAGCTTAAAACAGATGACACGTAACCATGGTAAGCTGCAAGAGCAGCTTCTACAGACACATTTTGTCTCAGCTTTTTTAAAGCAAACACGAACCCATCTAGTTTCTGACCTATATGCTCCACATGGCTTTTCCAATTCAGGTTTTTATCAACATGAATTCCTAAAAATTTTAATTGATCCACTTGTTGTACCTTTTCACCATTATACAGAACATCTAAAGCTAGAGGTTTGATATTACAAGAGTTAAATTCAATTAATTTTGTCTTGTTAACATTTATATTTAAGTTATTATTTTGCATCCAACTTATTATATCTTTTAGGGTCTTTTCCGTGGCTGATTTGTAGTCGCTTTTATCCGTACATTTTATGACAACTGTAGTATCATCTGCAAAAAGAATACATTTCTGCACGGTGGCCTCTGGAAGATCATTTATATAAAGTAAGAAAAGTAAAGGACCGAGAATGCTTCCCTGAGGCACGCCACACTTATTTATTACCGCTATTGAATTGAATTTCTCTTTGGAATATACTCTGTCACTTTTCTTTACAACTTTGGAAATCTCGGTACACTGCTGCCTGTTTCCTAGATAACTAGATATCCATTCATAAGCTTTCCCTCTAATACCGTAGAAGTCCAATTTGTTTAGTAGCTTATCATGGTTAACAAAATCAAAGGCCTTACTCATATCTAAAAAAAGGGACACAGCAGGATTGCCATTGTTAATACTTTCTGTTACAAATTTAATAAAGTTAAAGATTGCAAGAGCAGTTGAACTACCTTTACGGAAACCAAACTGCTCTTTGCTTAATATGTCATGTGTACAGAGAAAATTATTTAACCTATTAAGCATTGCCCTCTCAAAGATTTTCGATATAACGGGTACTATCGTGATAGGCCGATAATTATTAGGATCTGACTTTTTTCCATTTTTAAATAGTGGTTTCACAACAGACATCTTCAGCTGGTCAGGAAATACACCTTCCAAAAAAGATAAGTTTATAATATGTGCTAGTGGATGACATATCCAACTACCACAAGCTTTCAAGACCTTTGTGGCGATGCCGTCATACCCACTCGTTTTGCTATTGTTGAGAGACATAATTATTTTATACACTTCTATTGCATTTACAGGATTCAAGAATATAGTATTCAGATTTTTGTTTTTTTTACTAGGATTAGAATTAATTGAATTATCGGAATTATTGGAATTATTAGAACTTGAACGCTGATTAGATGTCAAATTAATAAAGTAGTTATTAAATATATTACAAATGTCAGATGGATTATTATATGTTACATTATTAAAATTTATTTCGTCAATGTCGTTTTTATACAAATTATTCCCAGTTATTGTTGAGGAGATTGCATTCCATGTAGCTTTACATTTATTTGTATGCCTTTGTATACGTCTTGTATTCATAAGTTTTTGCGCCCGCTGTGCACATCGCTTAAAAATATGATTATAAACTTTGTAGGATTTCTCATTTTGCTTTTTATTCATTTTAGTTGATTTAAATTTTAGATAAAGCTGACGTTTTGTTATGCTAGATTTTTTAATGCCTTTCGTTATCCAGTTTTGTTTAACTGGTTTATTATTAACCTTAACCCTAATCACCGGAAAACACAGATCGTAAAATAATGTAAAAGTTTCATAAAAGTTATTGAAGGCTTCACTTAGAGTGTCTGAGTTAAGTGACTCCGAAAACGAAAGAGCAGACATACACTCTCGAAATTTATCAAGGTTTTCTACACAGTAGTCACGTTTCAATTCTGACCAACAAGTTATTCTTTTGTGTATATTCGTTTTTACAGTAACTGATTGTGCTGTTTCATGATCAGACAGACCGAAGTGATGAATTTCTGGGTGAACACCCTTTATGTTACTGGCGATTTGGTCAATGCAAGAGTTCGCCCGAGTTGGTGATTTTATATGTGCTTCAAAATTGTAGTTACTTAGTATACTTAAAAGTTCCTTTTTTGCGGAGTTGTCTTTTAAAATATCTATATTCCAATCACCACAAATTATAATTTTTTTCCTCTTGTATTGGTCCGTCAAATAATTTAATAAATGATCAAGTTTATGGAGAAATACACCTGTTTGCGCTTTTCTCTGGTCAGGGATTCTATATATGTTTACAACAATCAGGCTCAAACCAATTATCTCTACGCCACAGCATTCAAAATAAAATTCAGTGGCTATACCTGAAGGAATTTTTAATGTTTTTGTGTCAAATACCTTATTAGTTAAAATACATGTACCCCCTCTACATTTATCTCGACTAAAAAATGCAGCCAATTTAAAGTTATGAAGTTTAATATTAGCTTCCATACCTTGCTTCACAAAAGTTTCACTAAAACATAGGATATCAACTTCTTTGTTTTTTCCTACTAATTCAGTTAAGGTTACTTCTAACAAGTCTAATTTGCTGCAAATGCCGGCTATATTTTGGTGTAATATTCGTAATTTACTATTTCGGCAATCCTGTCTTGACTTATAATAGATAGAAGTATTAGTAATGGAGGACTTAGGAACGAAAAAACGTATTGTTGTTTTTACTATTAACATGAAATGAGTTGCATGCACTTGAACTCAGTTTTATAAAATCCCTAGTATATTGCATGAAATCAATCTCTATATTTAGTTTGTAGGTAATTAAATCTAATTTTGATAGCCTCTTATGATAACTTACATCCAACTCATTTACTTCAATATACTTACAATTCTTAAAGTTATTTGTGAACAATTTTAGTTCATAATTAAGTTTTTTAACATTAAGGTACTTATTTTCTGAAACATTTAAAATCAATATGGTACAATTACTCAAACTACACAGAGTTCTACACAGATTAGTAAACAACATGTAGGGATTTATATCATGTTTACCAACCGAGAGAATAACAATGTCATCATCAGACAGGGTACGTGATAGATTTTCTGTATTGCGTAAGATCTCACATGACGAAGCATATGGTTGAACTTTACCCTCGATTTTGTAATTGTCATTCCAATTACCTGTCTTTGTTTGTATTAGTTGTGCTGATAGACCTCTCACTTTTTCGTCGCCAATTATGTAGATGTTTCTTTTTGTGTTGCGATTAAATTGGGTTGTAAGCTTTAAGTTTTCATGTAGTTGTTCATTAGGAGAGTTGACCAATAACTTTTCAGTCATGTGATTGTTAATATCCTGGTCTGCATTCTGACAATGAACACCCTGCACGTCGTCCGCTGTTTGTGAACATTTAGCGTTTGGACTAATAAGTTGCTCTGAGAAGTCTAGTTGGTGGATGGGACCTTTGCTCCTTTTCTTATTTGATGCTCTTTTAGGCGTGGATTTACAAATATCTTTTAACTGATTAATTTGAGTGCCGTACATAGACATTTGTTTTTTAAGACAGCCGTTTTCTGACAATAGATTAGCTATCTCATTTTCAGCTATTTCTAAGTTCTTCGCCAAAACAGAAACTTTCTTTTCTAGTTCTTCTATTATATCAAAATTGTTGGATCTAATATTTGGGCAGCTTCTATATAATTGTGGATCTCTTTTCAATGTATGAGACATAACATGTAATACGGCTCTATGTAACAATATGTAATACGGCTCTGTTTTTTTCGAGCAGTCTATTTTTTTTAATGATTTTAAATGTTATTGGAGATACTTATAACGTATTCGTTATTTTTTTATATACTCTCCTGTAAAATCAGCTCAAGCATATTAAATACAAAATTGTTTCTTTTGATGTTCCCTGTACTGCACTTAATATTTTAGGTAATCAGCATGTAATTTTGCCACAGGACCATAAAGTTAGGATGGGTCGTAGAAATTGAATCTGACATGCAATATACAATGCAAAGACTACTTTATAAGTTAATGGATGATGCATGAGTCATGTTCAGTGAGGTTTTAGAAGTAAAAACATACTTGAGTGGTTTAATCTGCTGGTACAAAGGACGTTGTTCAATTTGTCTGAATCCCCTAAAGGCGTAGGCAGAGGTAAAGGTACCTACTACACCAACAGATCGATCAAACAACTCACCCCCCCAGAATTGAGGTGGCCTGCAGAGACGGGCGTGGCACCAGCTGGAGATCGTGGAAGTCGCACTAGATCCCAAGATCCCCGGTGCAAGCGTGGGAAGGGAACACTGGGGTGGTTTTAGTCAGTAAGAGTCTGACAGACCCCTCTGCCCGCCCCAGGGCGGAGGACATCCATGAGGATTTTCCAGCCCGAAGCAAAAAAATTATCAATAAGTAAATAACTATTTTCTGTATTTTTATCAAAATTTTAGGGTCAGTAGTTTCGGAGATAAGGGGGGGAATGGTAATTTTTCATCTAATTTCTTAAATAATTTCAAAAGTTATATTGTATAATTAAAAAAAAAATTATATAAAATCCTTAAAACAAGCCCTTTCATTTGATGTGTCACGGTACAAGTAAAACAAAACTTTTTTTTCTTCTAATTTGCCCCCAAAAGTGACCTCCATATTCAAAATTTATTTATAAATGATAAATGATTTATTTTCTGTAAGTAGGTTTGTACAAACACTTTTACACGTCAAACATATTAAAAAAAACAAAAAAAAACTAGATGAGGTCGGCGTTTCGTAACTGACTACTCTGAGAAGAAAGGCCGAAACAAACTCAGAGGTCACAGTCTCTTTTAAAGTCCAGACATAATCTTGGTCAAATCATGTGAAGACCATGTAGATTGGTGCCTGAAATGATCTTTTGATGAAAGAATCACACAGATTGAGGGGACCGGTCCAGTCAGTGCACGCATTTGTCAGTAGTCATGCAGCTCAACTCAGAACTTGAGGAGCTCAACGATTCAACGAACAATACCAAAGAAAGAACATTCGGGTAGGCCGCATAAATTACTCAAACTGCCAGACAATGATAAAAACTAACTGAGTAAAAACAAAAATAAACAATAACCCACATAGTCTTCACATTTACAATACTTAATTAAAACAATATAATACTTAACAAAGTAAATATTCATGTCATAGTATATATAAAATTCATCAATGTCAATGTTTTTATAAAATACGGATATAATCTTGGTCAGATCATTTGAGGACCATGTAGATTGGTGTATATACGTAACACTTTCGTGTTTGGGTCACAGAGGTTCATATGTGTACCAAATTTCAACTTAATCGGTCCAGTAGATTCGGAGCTAATCAGCTGTGACAGACGGGCAGACAGACAGACACACGAGTGATCCTATAAGGCGATTAACACACGGCACCGCGCAACGCCGCGGTTTCAAATGGTGAGAGCACCGCTCAACCGCGCGGTCGGGCGGTGTACGTGTGTTAGGCATCAACGGATTTATTAGAGGCCAAAGCGACGTTGAGATCCGCTTCACCGCCTACCGCGGCGGTGCGCGGTGCCGTGTGTTAATCGCCTTAGGGTTCCTTTTGTCCTTTTGAGGTACGGAACCCTAAAAACGTAAGAAAATTTAATCTTCGCGGGCTACAGCTGCGGATCCACCTTTGGTTGCTAGTTCCAGAATCCCACTCAAAACCAACGAGGCAGTCTCACTACATTTTAGTTGGTAACTCATTCCACGTCTTAACAAAACAAGCTGTTAGGGGTCTGTACTATTTTATTTTCTTTTCTGGCATACTGTTTGCACTTCAAAGTATGTCTTGCAACTTTGCAAGAAACACCTACCTACATAATATAAGAAAGAGTTGCTTTTTTTGAAAAACTTCCCACTTTACGAACTAGGTGTTTATTGCTTACTTTGAAAGAGACCAAAAATACGTACCTACCTACAAAAGTGTCTTAAAAAGATCAAACTACTTACAGATTATTATTCACCTCTTATTTACCACCTCTATTATTTGATTCGATAAGTAAACATCAGTTCATTACTAACCTAACCTAATGGTTAATCCATACTATTCTCAAAACCTAAGTATCACATTTGATAAACAAAAAAACAACCACTTCAGAAAATACAAACCGATATATTCAACATCCATCAAGAAACGACATGCACAATGGTAGGTACACTCATTTTTTCTTGTTACCCAGAGCACTGTAAAAAAAATCGGTCAAGAGCGAGTCGGACTCGCACACCGAAGGTTCCGTACGTGTATACGATGTTGATGATTCCTGAAAAACTGTGCTATTTAGAGACATCGTTTTATTTTTCCTGTAATCTTTACATAAACTTCTATCACATGGAATAATTTCAGATTTTTATCTATGCAAACTTCGGAGATAAGGGGGGAGGAACGGTATTATTTTTTACATTTTTCATCAAAAGTCGGAAACTATGCTGCCTAAAGAATACATTAAAATGTTTGAAAATGTGCAAACAGCGCTCTTTCATACGATACCCGATACCTCATGCTCTAGTAGCCCGACTTCCAATTTTTAAGAGCCCCTTTCAGTCCCTTTTGCAAAAAAGATTTTTTTTTTTTTATTTCTTTCTTGTTTGCAAAATAGATGGGCAAACGTCATCTAAAACTATTCTAAATTTCAAGTTGATAGCATTGGAAGTTCTTGAGATATTCAGGTGTGACAGACAGACAGACTTAGTCTCACCATAAAGGTTCCTTTTTACCATTTTGGTACGGAACCCTAAAAATACGACTTACTAGATTATTTACGAGTATCTACCGTTGTTTATAAGTTCGTGTATTTAGTATTAAGATTAACTTGTAAATCTCATGGTATGTGAGTTGTATACTTCTGAGAAATAAATATCTTAAACCATATGTATGGACTAGGCCGAAGTTCCCCGTATAGTTCAATCAAGTGCCTGATTATACTTGTTTGTTCAGCGGTTTTTAAATGTGAACGCACAGGTGCAACTGAGTACGACTAAGCAACTGTAAACTTGCTAACAAGTCAACTATTACCCAAGTACTTACTACTTGACTAATAGTTTGTCGAAGAAAATATGTTCAGATTGGAATAAAGCGAGTGTTTTTTATTTACTTGCTTGTTTTATAATTTATTTATTTATTAAAACTATATGCACAAGTAAAAAATACACTGTACAAAGGCAGACTTAATGCCTGAGGCATTTTCTACCAGTCAACCTTAGGATGATGCAGAGACAAAACATGGCAGCTGCAACGTACGGGATAGATAGCTCGGAAATAATTATAAAATACAAGCATAAATACAACTACATAGATAGATAGATACATACATATTATACCAAAATAAACTTTGTCACGAGAAATAACGACCGGTAGCGAAGAAAACTACTCCAGAAAAACCGCTGGGATGTTTCGGCCAACTTCTGACGAATACGTTCACGTGGCTTCACTTTAAAAGATAACCGGCTGGTTGCCGTCCTGATGTTCAGAGGGAGCGCAATCCAAAGAAAGACCGCCTGGATAAAGAAAGAAGAATGACTGAAGCCAGAACGGCGCGAAGGACATCGTAGAAGACGATTGTTGGTGGAACGAAGATTTTTACTATGGAAGTATAATCACTCAGGGTTTTTGTATATATTTGTATAGTTAGTTAGTTATTTAATTTAATCATCATTTCAGCCAAAAGACGTTTACTGCTGGATATAGGCCTCCCCCAAGCACCGCCACTTCGACCAGTTCTGTGCTTCCCGCATCCAGCGGCTTCCTGCGGCCTTGGCGGTCGCCACTTCAGAACCATTCCGCCCCAATGATAAATTAGTTAGAAAAAATAATTTGGTACCTAGTGTAATTAATTAGTTGGTTAATAATTTGCATAGAAAAATGGTTTTTAAAATATTATTTTTATTACTTAGGTTAGAAAAGAAAACTGTGGACTTGTGTTATGATAATTTATGCTGCACACATAATAACAATTATGTAATGTACTTAGCATTTTATGTTATCCACGATTTATGGTAAAAATCTGTGTAATCTATGATGAATAACATTTGTTTCACATTAAAAAAATAATAGGCCTTCACTAGTTACGTCGCAATAATCGCGACGTAACTAATGAAGTACCTATAACACTCAGGACTCGTTACGATAAATCGATTCAAGTTAAATGTCAAAACGGGCCTATTCGTTTTTGACAAAAATTTAGCAGTAAATGTATGACAGAATTTTCAAGATACGGATAATTTACTGATCGCTGCCTGTAAAAGTCATCTTTCACATACACACAATTCACTGACGAATAATGTTATCTCAATTATTCTAGTTATTCTACTTAAGAAACTCGAAGCATATGGTATTAGAGGTAATGCATTAAAACTATTTTAGTCATATCTTCAACACAGAAAGCAAATAACGGAAGTCAGTAGGATAAATATAACTACAAAACGAGAAGAGTCGCATCGTTCGCACGAACGTGAAGTTATGTATGGTGTCCCACAGGGAAGTGTTTTGGGACCTCCCCTGTTTACATTATATATTAATGACTTGCCTAAGTCCACAGAACAACCTATGAGCCTCTTTGCCGATGACAGTGTAGTGACAATTGCGTGTAAAAATCGAGACACATATAAATCTGACATTAATAACTCACTAATTGCAATTATAGAATGGTTAAATAACAATAATTTAAAAATTAATTTAAATAAGACTAAAATCATGCACTTCAGTCAACGCTCCTTGACATTCATTCAAAATCTAGATATAAACTATAATAATAATAATATTGACAAAGTTGATACAACAAAATTCTTAGGACTTATTATTGACAATAAATTAAATTGGAAGGCACATATAGAGACTATCAGTAAGAAATTAAGTACCTCGGCATATGCTCTGTACAAACTGGCAGCAGTAATTAGCGTAGATGCTTTGCTTACCGCAGACTACGGCTTGGTGGAGTCCATTTTAAGATACGGTGTTATCTTTTGGGGTAATTCGACTGACCGGGAACTTACATTCAAAACTCAAAAGCGTTGCATTAGGTCGATGTTCAAACTCGAAACCACTCAGAGTTGCAAGCCTTATTTAAAAAAATACAAAATCTTGACATTACCTTCTCTTTATATATTAGAAAATGCAATGTTCTTAAGATCCAACCCTCCCCTCTTTTCTCGCATGGCGGATCGATTTCCTCGTAATAGACGTGACAATAGCCAAATTTGCCTGCATCAATATAGAAGCGCACTTATGCGGAAAAGTGTCTTTTGCATGGCTCCAAAAATTTATAATAAACTACCTAAAAGCTGGAAGCAGTTAAATGACGTTGCGTTCAAAAAGAAAGTCAAAATTTTTCTAGCAGAAAAGCTTATTATAATTTAAATGAATTTTTAGATGATAGATTTTGATTATTTTTTACTAATTTATTATTTATAATGATCTCTATATTATCATGACATTTTTAAATTAGACTCGGAGTGACATTATTCTTAATTTTATTAATATTTGCATGCCATTGGCAAACGTGATGATCTGTTTTTTCTTTACTTTTTACATCTCTTGCATGCTGACATTTGTATTGTATCTATTGTACTCATGTTTAGCAAATAAATGATTATCTTATCTTATCTTATCTTATCCAATATTCCGAATTGAATAGTGCCATATATAATAATAATACTTGTCTGTATATTTTTATTTCTACGTTGCACGATTTGGCTGAAATTGTGGATACTGTGAGTTATCACAGACGGACCTACTAAGTAGGGTTGGGTGTATCATAGTATTTGAGTGTTTCTTCTAGTATCGTGTAACATGGAGAGTAGTGGCAACTTGTATCTAAAGCCAGAAACATAGGTTTGAATAAACCTAGATCGCGCGGGTCGCTGCCTGACATTAATTCCGAACTATCATTACTTGCACCTAATACAAATATTTTAGGGCAATAATAAACCATTACATGGAAAATCTTACTACTATTGGCTAAATGTAGGGTAAGCAGAATGGCGTCCACTTAAGGAAAACACACTATATATATATATATATATATATAACTTCTATAAAATATTCCCTGTAAATTGAGAGGTCTGGCTCTTGTGATACAGGAAATCCTAGTACAAGAGCCAGGGCTACACAGATGTTTGTTACTTTGAAGTGTAAATAAACAATTATTATTTATAACTATATTTTTTCAATTATTTGTTTTATTTTAAAATTTTGAACATGAACATTAACATCAATTTTTTAATAGGAATCGTATTTATCTTAGAATTATTAGCAGTAGTAAACATTTAAATAAAAAAAAGGTTTGAGCGTCATTGCCCCTGTCATTGGGTAATGCCGCTCAGGCGAAGGGGTAAAACAAGTAGAATCCATTATCATTAGCAATAAGCATGAGATCAAAGTATACAATCAAAGTACAGTCTATAATCATAAAATGGCATCAAATATTTGTATTTGTACTTGAGATCAGCCTCGCTCATGTGAGCGGGATAACTCCAAACAGTCGTTTTGAATTTAACTTTAAACTAAACAAACATTATTCATACACAAAAGTAATTGTTGAAAATTGAATAATTCATCATAAAATAGAATTATTAAGTACCTAGGAAAGCTATATTGACAATTTAATAAATATCAGAATTCTGAACTTACCGAAAAAAGATCAGATCAAAAGAACAAGCGTACTTCACTGTCGCTTGCCACGAGCTGACTATAAGTAGTCTATGGAGCTAGCTGACTGCCCCTGCGCGTCGCTACGTGATAGAGGCCCTTCCCCTCCCCCGTTTTACGTATGGTGGCATGTTGTTAAGCACCATTTTTATAGACTTATGGAGGTGCGCGCTATTACCCGGTGAGCGCCATTCTCCCTGCTTACCCTAAACTTTATGTCAGGGATTTTGAAGTCAAGGGCCGAGAATACTTTGATTTTGGTTCGACGGGCGGTAAAAGTAGCTAAGTAATTAAAAAACCACATTAATTGCAGTTAGTTATTATACAATTTTACAAGGCTAGAAACAGGAAATGATTCTAATAAAATTCAATCATTGAGATGTGTGACATTGTTAAGGTACCTACCTCTTAATTAATTTATTAATATCGGCCCTGATAGTGGTTGTTGCAATTCTCAAACTGTTTTCGCGCGTTAGTGCAAGTACGGTCTGTCTATTTTGTTTTTTTTTTTAGTCGTTACGTAAGTTAAGTTTGTTAAAGTTTTAAAATTTGTTTCGTAATAAATAAAAAGGGTGCTGGCTGCTTTAAATTCAATAATAAATAATTATATTACCTATATAATCTTGCTTCATAATTTGTAGTTGAAAATTGCTTTATGGATAGACAGAGTAAGGAATGTGAATTCTTTCAGCGATTTTCACGACAACCCTTTCTTCAAAGAGAATATGTTTTTGTTGTGACTTGACAAAAATTAAATGTATAAATAATACCTACATAGACTTAGCTTTTTGTGTTTGAGCGAAAGATTTTGATACAACAATCATATTTTGTCATATACTATTCTGCCTTTAATAAATCTTCCAAAGAGTGATAAATAACAACAGGAGTAAAATATAGCTTTTAACAATCTTCCTGTAATTGACCTAAACATTTGTTAATAAAAATTCCTGTGAAACTTGGTATAAGACAATTCATTTTTTATTTGTCTTCTCAAAATAGTGACAAGATTATGCTTCCCTACCCAACCCATTCGTTTCACCAACTGAAGATCATCCACCTGGACAAACTTCGGGCCCAGGTTAGCCGAAGTAAGGAGAACCTGCTCAGGTGGAGATTCACAGATGACCACCCTGCAGTGTTATAATTATTACGAACATAAAATTACTATTCCTGAAACTTTTTTTAAAACTTTCTTAAAAAGAACCTTGACCTTATCATCGTCATCATTTCAGCCGAAAGACGTCCTCTTCTGGACACAGGCCTCCCCCAATAAATAGGCTGGGGGGGTTGTCATAATCACCACGCTTGGCAGGCGGGTTGGCGACCGCAGTATGGTGTTAAAATGCTTAGAGAACGCTGCTGCCCATTGTCTAGTAAGTCCCTTAGTCGCCTTTTACGACACCCACGGGAAGAAATAGGATGGTGCTATTCTTTACGTCCGGCGCCACATGGTCAATACCTAATGAGCTTAATCACTGTTTTTGCGATTTCAGATAATTAGCGGCCGAACCCAATAACCTATATATATTACCAATTTCGGCCTACTGGAGATATAAAAATATATCTATCGATGGTTTTAACGTCCCAATAATCTATGAGACATTATGGAATCTTACCGGCCCACGCTATCTACTGATAAGAGGGTGTATCGCCTACAACAGATATATATTTGTATGAAAATGCCAAAGTATGCGTCCCAATATACGATTTC
Organism: Tiliacea aurago; assembly: GCA_948098905.1. Classification (NCBI taxonomy): domain Eukaryota; kingdom Metazoa; phylum Arthropoda; class Insecta; order Lepidoptera; family Noctuidae; genus Tiliacea; species Tiliacea aurago. Next base: position 3,043,139 of record OX402598.1, on the reverse strand, counting down.
TTTGACAGGACAGTACTACAGATGGCAGATTTGGCTATTCCCGGAATTGCAGGGATAAAAGTAAAGTAGCCAAGCTAAAATGAACTCTTTAGTACTTGCAATAATGATCATAGCTGTTTTTTTTAATTTAAAGTAATAAAAAAATATTGAAATTCAAATATCTCGAAAACGGTGCGCCCTAGGCAAAAAAATTTGATTCGCGTCCATAAAAAATATGGCTCTACAGAATTATATCTTAATCCAGTAACTTATGTAGAAGTAAGAAACAAAGAAGTTTTAATATAACCCTAATTACACATGTTGTTTTTTAAAGTGATGTTGGTTGTAATGGAACGCGCGGGAGGGCGAAGTAGAGAAACATACTTATTGTTTTCGTTAGAGAGATTGCCTTTATCAATGATTGTGAGACTCCATCCGAGGATAGATATAATTATACTGTCTATCATCAATAGCGATCTGTCTTTAACTGAAAATAAGTTATTGGGTTCGGCCGTAGGTCAAGGAGACTTAGGTGATCTTAGGGCATGTGCACACCACGTTTTTAAAACACGCCGTTGACGCGCGATTTTGAAACGTGCGTCGACGGTGCGCTTTTATCCAACAAAAAGTCTACAGGCTGCGTCTGACTCGCGTCTGTATCGCTACAAACGCGCGTCATCGGCGCGTTTAAAAAACGTGGTGTGTACAGGCCCTAAGATCACCTAAGTCTCCTTGACCTAATCATCTGAAATCGCGAAAACAGTGAGTAAGCTTAGTAATTAATGCTTTGTCCTTCGTTGTATACGAAGAGGCCTCTGACAATTACCCTACAAAGGTTCAGTTATTATGACGACGTGATTGGTCAATTATTGGTTATTATGCCGATGGAAGGACACTGACCCAAGGTGTCTATTTTTCTCACTGACAAGTATCAGTTATCTGTGTTACCCAGTAATTAGGTTGTGGCGGTTAGATAGGCTGACGCTCCTTATACAGGGTCCAATTAAAATAACTAGCAAAACTTTGCAGACGTGAGAGTTATCGACATCTAAATACGACAAAACAAAAAAAAAAAAAATTGTTGTTTTTTTTTGGGTCACTGGTAGTTTTGTTACTTTATTTTTCTTTATTTTAAGGGCTTTATCGCTGAGCGATAACGTCACCCTGTAACCTCAGCACAATCAACTTAGCCTAAAAACACTGTATCATTCTTACAACAAAAAAAACCGGCCAAGTGCGTGTCGGACCACGCACAATGAAGGGTTCCCTAGTTAGGATGAATTTATCCTAAAAACAAACTTGACATTGTAGTTGAAAAACATGTTCTCCCATACACCGATATACGTCACAGTCAATTCTCCAACTGCAAATATAAGTTTGTAATCGCAAAAAACATTTTTTTTATGTGATTAAACTACAAATTTACAATTTTTGGACGTTTTCCTATACTTGTGCTGTGAGACCTTGCTTCTTGCCAAATTTCATGATTCTAGGTCAACGGAATGTACCCTATAAGTTTTGATTTATTTGTGAGTATAGAAATATTATATTATGTTGCAATAATTTCGGTATTCTTTTATTGCGTTGACTTAGAAGCTTGATTTTTTTAGAGCTCAAGGGACCATGGACTTACGTATTTGATATTAATTTCAACTTGAAACCTAGACGCGTTCCTGAGAAAAAGGGTCTTGACAGACTGACAGACAGACATACGGACAACGAAGTGATCCTATAAGGGTTCCGTTTTTTCCTCTTGAGGTACAAAACCCTAAAAATTCCAGTTTGTACAGTATCCTAGCTTGTTCCGATAAAGGACAAGCCAGGAGGTCTACTCCGAACATAAATCCAAAGTATCGGCCGAATGTTCGGCCTTTGCTGGACTACGGCTAACTATGGCTGACTACGACGAAAGAAAAAAAAACGACAGTCAAAGAGATAAGCCAAAGTCAAAAATGTGACTTTAAGTCGGGTAAGGATTCAAAGTCAAAAAAGGAAACTATGGAAGTTATAAAACGGCCGGAGTAGACCCCAAGGATAGCATTACACTCTCCAATATCGCACTTATTTGTTGGACCAAGTAAATTAAATCGTAAAGCTTCATTCCGCACACACTCCATCAAAACATGTTGCACATCTTCGACTACTCCACATTCTTCACAGTTGGGTGATGTAACCTTTTTCATGAGGAAACCAAACTTTTTTGATGGAATGTGACCGGAACGAAGTCATATAACTAAATCTCTTTTGCAAAGCAGATTTTGATCAGTCCAATTATTCACCGGGAGCTGTGGTTGCATGGTCTTGTACCAAATTCCCCTTTTTGTTGACCTCTGGTTAAAGTATTCACTCCACACATCTATACACTGATGTTATTATTATTATCATCATCATCATCACCATTTCAGCCGAAGGACGTCCACTGCTGGACATAAGCCTCCCCCAAGCACCTCCACTTCGACTGGTTTTGTGCTTCCCGCATCCAGCGGATACCTGCAGCCTTCACAAGGTCATCGGTCCACCTTGTGGGAGGGCTTCCAACGCTACATCTTCCGGTACGCGGTCGCCACTCCAGAACCTTTCGGCCCCATCAGCCATCAGTTCTGCGAGCAATGTGCCCTGCCCACTGCCACTTAAGCTTGGCAATTCTTCGGGCTATGTCGGTTTCCTTGGTTCGCCTGCGGATCTCCTCATTTCTGATTCGATCACGTAGGGAAACTCCAAGCATAGCCCTCTCCATTGCCCTTATTATTATTATATATATTATTAATCTTATATAATCGGTATATAAAGGAGGAACATTTATAGAAATTCCATCTGACATGGCTTCGTTGGCCAAGTGCCCATGTAGGTTTATGGGAGATAAAATATTTTGATTTTGGCAAACATGCCATCTTATTTTAGGTGCCAAAATTGTTGATTACCCAGCCTAAAACGTAATATTTCCTCAAAATCTGTTACCCAAAAGGGTAGTCAATACATTCATCAACCCGTTACATTTCAATCGAACGAGATCGTATCTAAACTCTTTCATATTTCAGCGGTAGCACGTCTGTACTACAGTTTTGAATTTGTATGCGACGCCATTTTTCAGTGTCGAATTCTAACAGGTAGGTTAACGATGTGATTTAGGGGTCTGAACGAGTATTCTAGAAATTCATTTTACTGCGTTGTGGAGGTCAGATACTGGTATGATGCCAGTGATGACCTATGGCACTGAAACGTGGTCACTCACAATGGGCCTTATCAGAAGGCTAAAAGTCACCCAAAGGGCAATGTAGAGGGCTATGCTTGGAGTTTCCCTACGTGATCGAATCAAAAATGAAGAGATCCGCAGGCGAACCAAGGTACGGGTAGGACATAGCCCGAAGAATTGCCAAGCTTAAGTGGCATTGGCAGGGCACATTGCTCGCAGAACTGATGGCCGATGGGGCCGAAAGGTTTTGGAGTGGCGACCGCGTACTGGAAGACGTATTGTTGGAAGGCCTCCTACAAGGTGGACCGATGACCTTGTGAAGGCTACAGGTATCCGCTGGATGCGGGAAGCACAGAACCGGTCGTAGTGGCGGTGCTTGGGGGAGGCCTATTTCCAGCAGTGGACGTCTTTCGGCTGAAATGATGATGATGATGATGAGGTCAGTTAGGCAGTGGCTCCATGTAAAACACTGGTATTCTACACTCGGTTAGACTGGAAGTAAAGCCGACCGCAATGTGACTGAGAAAAGACAAGGTAGATGATAGGACCAAGTAATTTCAGTCAGGATTTTTACGTGATGTTGTAAAATGATAAGTGATGGCCTCATTTAAATTCGCGAAGTGACCGTAAGATGCTCAACGATAGAAGGGTTTATTCTAAAACATCAAAAAAATCAGGCGATCTGATACCTAAGTAATAAAACCTCCTTAGAAAAAAAAAGAAGCTCTTTGTTTTAATTGAAATATAGTAGATTGTTATACAAGGGGATAAAATAATCCATTATATACGAGGTAGTTTTACTCCCGAGCTTTGGCGATGGAGTAAATAGAAATCGAGTTATAATGGGTTTTTAGCGCCGTGTGTTACATTATACTTTTCACTTCGATTGCGAGAAAATATAATATGGATTATTGACATTGACAACACCATAAACACCTTGACCGCAACAGATTGAAAATTATTTATTTTCCTTTCTCTTCCATCTGCAAATACGGGTATCCATTCTCACTAGATGATGACATTTTCACTGTGGTAAAATAAATTACGGTCACCAATTCAATTTGTAATTAGAGTAAAGAAATTCTAAAGATTTCGCGCCAATGTCTTTTTAAATTTCTTGTGGCGCAACCAAGGAACATTTATACTCACCTACGGCGAGGCCGCAACGCAATGCACGCCTTCTACCGAAGAGTACGCCGCTTTTAGTTCCATTTTCAAAAATAAAATGTTCTTTTTTTACGAAACAGTACTAAGTCGAGGCTTTATTCATGATTATTTTACTTAACAACTTCCCTGTCCCCATACAACGCATTTTATGAATACCCCACGCCCACTGTATTTTTCTTCTGATGAGTTCGCTTAAGAGCCAAAAATCGCGAAATTTTGTTTTATTTCCTTAAAGGTTAGGGTTTTTGGTATACGTCCACGTATCATTAAAGTAATATCACGACACGTTCATGACAAGTAATCTGCCCAATATTGTATAGAAAAATGAGTCACATGTGACTCATGAACTTATCTTAGTACACTCTCGTGAGTCATCGTGAGTCATTAGTGACTCATTGGACAGGGAAGTTGTTAAGGTAAATCCACAGCTATAGCCCGTGAAATTCAATTTTTTTTCTTACGTTTTTTGCTATTTGCAGGTCAGTGTCAGGTTGTATCTTTATCACAATATGATTCGCGACTATAACAGATATGTATTTACATAATTATAATCATTAAAACCATTAATACGGCTACGGCTACAACTGCGGATTTGATGAATGACTTTTTGGTTTTGTAAGCTCGTTGGTACACACGGCTGCACATCAAGCTATACATATCCAGTTTAGGCTGACCTCGCATTGTATAGGATTTTCGTACAATAAGAGGCCAGCTTATACTGGAAATGTATAGCTTGATGTGTAGCCGCGTGTACCAGACGAAAAAAAAAACACTTGTTCCCCTAGAGAATGATATGCTATTTTAGTCCCGCTCTGGTACGCTCAAATGACGGACTTTTTGAGCAAGAGTAGTGAAAAAGATTTTATTAGTTTTGTAAAATAAAATTAGTCCTGACTCATGCATGACCACGAAATTGAAGAAAATTCAAGAAATGTTGAAAAGTCAATCAATTTTACACCAGTCATGATTTACAAAATGAACATGGGTAAGTCACAAGATTAGCAAAAATTTGGAACATTCAAAAGTGCACGCCTTATGAAAGACAGAAACAATATGTTGACAATCTATTTAACGAAAAAAAAAACTAAGAAAAAGTCATCCATTTTTACCCGACTGCGTGACGCAAAGGAGGGTAAAGTGTTTATCAGCCTATGTATGTATGTATGTTTGTTCCTTTGTGTACGTTACGATACGTCAAGTCTCTAGTTCTTAAAACTTCCCTGCTAATTTAAACTCCATGTATAATTGAGACAATAGAAATGATTTTGTTGGAAAATTATCGAGAGGAGAGCTCTCACACGCTGAAGCGTTGTGAGGCGTGCAATAGTAGAAGATAGTGATCATGATTTAAATGCAAAGGTTGCCAATTACCTACGTCTACGATATAAGAAGTTGTGTGGGTCCCACCAACCAACCCAACCAACCAACCCAACCAACCAACCAAACCAACCAACCAACCCAACCAACCAACCCAACCAACCAACCCAACCAACCAACCAACCCAACCAACCAACCAACCCAACCAACCAACCCAACCAAACCAAACCATCTATAAGTAACTAATAAAAATCTTAAATAAAGTGACTGAAAACGCACAGCCCAAACCGCTGGGCTAGAAGCTTGAAAGAAAGAAAAATGCGTTTATTGGCATTACAGCAAAAAAATACACCTTAAAAACTATAAATAACACAGAAAACAATTATTATAATGCCAAAAGGGCCTCAGCTCAGCATAATGTCAGATGACAACACAAGGTGTACCACCTGACGCTGATTTTCAACTGCAACCCACGAGTGCCATACGCTAGAATAATAAACATATAGGGAAGTGTGTGTCCGTTAATTAATTGAGAGTAAAATAAAGGTAATTAGGCAATAATATAATTAGTAATTAGACAATTAAGGCATAATAAAAAAAAGCTCGAACAAAATAAAATAAAATGTTGTGACATACAAGTGTGTGAGTGTTGTGTTTAATTTAAAACTAAAATAAATACCCACTAACTGTGTATTAACTATATTAAAAAAATATAAATAGAAAGTACCTATCTTAAATGCAAATACGTGTGATTGCGTTGTTCTTCTAAACTATGGAACGGATTTTGATGTAGTTTTCATTACCGATTAAGACAATAATAATTGACTAATAAAAATTAAAAAATCATAAAATTGGTAAAATTGATAAAATTGGTAAAATTGATAAAATTGGTAAAATTGAATAAAAAATATTGTTTTTATATGGCAGATATGTCGGCGCGAACATTTTCAAAATCGCTTTGTTGCTTTAATAAAAATACTTTTCATTTCAATTTGAAAGTTGAGCAACTTTTACTATATTTTATGGGAGGAGGGATATTGTTCCAGCATTTAGTAGCTGCGTAGCGAAAACTGCCTCTAAAAGCCGCCGACTTATGCTGTGGGATGGAAAGCTGTTGAGAACATTTTCTTCTTTCACCGATTCTGTGTCTTCTTGTCCACGATAGTCTGTCATATAAGTAAGAAGGGGAGTGGGACTTAATAACGCCAAATAGTAGGCTGGCCAAGTGGAGTTTACGTCTAGCTTTCATTTTTAAAATGTTGTGTTCATTGAAGAAAGGTGAAACATGTCCCCTAAAGGGAAGTTTAAAACAGAAGCGTGCACTGCAGGCATTTTGAAGTCTTTGGATCATTCTTTCAGTTTTCGACAAAAATTCGAAATGAAAATGAAAATGTTTTCATTTCATTTTCATTTTTTCTTCAAGACTCGCAATTCTTCACTAAGATAGGGACGGGCTTTGTATAAAATCTTAAGTCTATAATAGCAGTTACGGATAGACTCAGATACGTGTCGTGTGATAAGCTTGAAATTTTACACATTTCTTTTTATAATAAAGCACTCAGTACCTACTAAGAGAGGAATTTAAAAAAATCCGGCCAAGTGCGAGTCAGACTCGCGCACGGAGGGTTCCGTACCATTATCTATAAAAATCACGTTTGTTGTATGGGAGCCCCCCATAAATATTTGTTTTATTTGAATATATTTATTATTTATTTTTAAAGTGAATATTTATCTAAATATTCTGTGAATATTTCAAGCGTCTACCTGTTGCCATTACCAATATCGAGCAAAAAAACCGGCCAAGTGCGAGTCGGACTCGCTCGTGCGCGAGTCCGACTCGCACTTGGCCGGGTTTCGTACCATTATCTATAAAAATGGCAAAAAAATCACGTTTGTTGTATGGCAGCCCCCTTAAATATTTGTTTTATTTTAATTTAATTATTTATTTTTAAAGTGAATATATAATTTAATATTATGTGAATATTTTAAGCGTCTACCTGTTGCCGTTATCAATATAGAGCAAAAAAATCACGTTTGTTGTATGGGAGCCCCCTTAAATATTTATTTTATTCTGTTTTTTAGTAATTGTTGTTATAGCGGCAACAGAAATACATCATGTGTGAAAATTTCAACTGTCTAACTATCACGGTTCATGAGATACAGCCTGGTGACAGACGGCCAGGCAGACAGACAGACAGATGGCGGAGCCTTAGTAATAGGGTTCCCGTTTTACCCTTTGGGTACGGAAACCTAAAAATACTCCGAAAGGGGTCAAATTGGGGATGGAGGTTTGTATGTAAGTACGTCATTTTTGCCGATAGGATATCCTATCCGGCAAACGGCTTATTAGAAATAGCATTATTTATATTTCCTCTTAGAGTATACCTACGAACTAACAGCTCGTTTGCAAGAAAATATCAGCAAAGATCCAGTTAAATCCAGATCTAATACCGGTTATAACCGCCGCAAACTGGAGGCTGCCCGCCAATGGTGGCAAATGTAGCAGAAACGCATTCATATTCATACGTCTGTTTGTAATAAAATTTGAATTGCGTTTCTGTAATAAAATTGTTAAGGCTATTAATATTTCTTCGATATTGGCCTCGATTTAATCGCATGTTAATGTGACGATTTAAGAGTTCGTTCTCAATCTTAACACATATGGTCTTATTTAATCGAATGCAGGTAGGGTAGATATTTACCTGTACATACTTATAAAAAAATAGTAACTAAGAATAAAAAAATTGTCCGTTTTCTGGATGTTCCGGATTGGCGCAAAAACGGCTAGACGGATTTAGATGAAATTTGGCACACACCTAGGGTATAAAAAGGGTATATTTATGACAATTATGGTACTTCTAATCGGTATTAGATTTATTTAATAAAGATTTATTTAAAACCTATTTGTTTAATATCCCACGGGAACGTATTACACTGGTATACCGACATCCACGCGGGCAAAGTCGCGGGATAAAGCTGGTGTTTTTTAAGCCACCATTATGAGTTTAAAATGGAATCTCTTTAGGTGAGATGAATGTCAAGCAACGGGTGGGGTTCAATAATTTAGGATCTTTATTTATTAAAAATCTGTATCAATAACATACATAAAGTCTGCCAAACTGCATAACAGTTTTTCGGCAGTTGTTATCGTCAATACAAAGTATTTTTTTTTAAGCTTTAGATTACAAATGTCTTTGCACAATAATTCAAATCTAATGAAAAATACGTCTGATCATCACTTCTGATATAACTCTGAGACAACACGGTTGGCGCAGTGGTAAAGCGATTGATTGCTGCGCTACGTGTCGCGGGTTCGATTCCCGCATGGAACAAATATTTGTATGACCTACAAGTAGTTGTTCCGGGTCTGGCTGTTTGTGTATGTGAGTTTAAATGTTTGTAAACGCACCCACAATACAGGAGAAATTTCTAGTGAGGGGCAACGTTTAAAAAAAAAAACTCTGACCAATAAAAGAACATACACATAATCAGCCTATAATGTTCCCACTGCTGGGACACAGGCCTCCTCTCTGTGAGAGGGAGTGGGCTGTGTTCCACCACGCGAGCCCAGTGCGGGTTGGTAGATGTCACATGTCTTCGAATTTTTGGTTCTAGGACATGCCGGTTTCCTCACGATGTTTTCCTTCACCGTTTTGAGAGTAGTGGTGATGAAAAAATGTACACAAAGTAAAGCGTCACTATCTCGGTTCGAACCCACGACCTACAAACTCGTAAGTCACGGCCGTTACCACTGGGTCACCACTGCTCTCCTCATAAAATAACATAATGACCGTAATCCTACAAAAATGTATTCTGAACCACCCTTCACATGGGTGTCAAAAACCTCAATTAACACCAGCCTAAGGCGATCAAGAGACCTTTAATGTGTCGCCCATTTACGCTCTCCCTTTTAACCCAAATAAATAAGCATCCGAAATAACAGACAAAGATGTCTTCGCCCTTTTCAGAGTTGTACGAAGGTTTAGATTTTATTAAATGACCGTGTGAGTTTAATACAATTAGTGATATCCCTAAATCTCTCCGTATTTAATAATGTAGCGTGACCTTTATGTAATGTGTTCGGGATTAAAAGCAGGTTTTGTATGTCTGGGAATTTTGGGAAGAAAAAATAAAGTGAAGAAAAATATTCGTTAAACGTCGACTATGCTGCACAGACAAAATTATGTTCTAAACGTAAAATGGTTTTTAATAACTATTTATTACCTGCGCCCCGCGGTTTCACCCGCATAAGTCTCGATCCCGTGGGAGTATCGAGATAAAAAGTATCCTATGTCCTAATTCAGGTCATGGTCTACATATGTGCCAAATTTCACCCAAATCCGTTCAGCCGTTTTAGCGTGAAAGCGTAACAAACAAAGATACTCACTTCTGCATTTATAATACTAGCTGCACCCCGCGATTTCACCCGCGTAATTCTCGATGCCGTAAGAATATCGGGATAAAAAGTAGCTTATATGTTAATCCAGGGTGTCAGGGTGCAAACTGTAACCATTGGAAGGGCGGAATGTCCTAACACAAGCATCTATTTAGCTTAAAAGGACATTCCTAAGAGTTTTAATGTAACATATAGTAAGTTATTGAAATAAACATTTTTTTTTTCCATAATAATTTTTTAATCAAAATTGGACCAGCTGTTTGAGAGTGAAGAAGTAATAAATATACCCACAAACTTTATAATATTAGTGTCATTAGTTAGGATTGGAAGATGTATTGGTGATCGCAGTAGCTATTGACAGACATTAGGACATTATCTACAGACCATCCTCTTGACGATATCACTCTTAGTAAGCCCCTGGACCAAGAAGCCATTCCTTTCATAAAAGGAGTGGCTTCTTGGCTCAACGGTTAAGAGGCCGGATGGATGCGTAGTTCATACAAACGTAATACCAAAATAATTTTTAAATCAAACATATTCTTAAGCTGTCTTTATTCCGATACATCATTTCAGCCGAAAGACTTCCACTGCTGGACATAGGCCTCCCCTAAAGGCGGGGTTTGCCATAATCGCCACGCTTGGCAGGCGGGCTGGCGATCGCAGTATGGGCAGATATTCTGTATTCCGATTGGAATACAGAATATCTAGGTTTTTTTTTTAATGGACACTAATTTAAACAAGAATTATGAGAAAAATTAGTTTTCTATAGAAAATTTAAATTCCTCATATCTCGTCTTTATATCATTTTCCTTTCAAAATATACATTTGGGAACATAGATATTCTGTAATCCAAACGAAATAAATACACACAACCTTAAGAATATGTTTGATTTGCAAATTATTTTGGTAGGTATTACGTTTGTATGAACTACGCATGCTACGCCGGCCCCTTAAGACGCCAACTAGCGAGCTAGTCGTCCAGTGTTCATTTTCGACCGTTTTATGAACCTACTACTAAAATCAGCGCTGTGATGTGGGTCCCCCATAGCACAGCATCATGCTGAGTGGAAGTCTTCTTGTCACAGTCATGACGTGCCAGTAGTTGCCGACTATTTCTGTTTTGTGCTCGTGATTATTGATCTATTTTGTTTTATTTTTCTGTTAATGTTACTTACTCGAGTTAATTGTCTTTTTGTATGCACGTGTGTGACAAATAAACCTATTTTTCTTTCTTTCTTTCTTATTGGTGTTGTAACCAGTTGTGACTGGTCATCTCCTATCTGCCAGGGCTTATTTGTAATCTTTTATATTTTGTATTGTGTTTAAATAATTTACTTTTTTACATTGTTCTCACATATAGCGACAAGAATAATGTACCCAGGATTTTGTAATATCTTGATTTAAAAGAGTGTCCTTGTAGTTTCTTGCCTATTCTTCTACATAGAGATCTACGTTTTGGAATGGGCAAATAGCTTCAACTTTCTGACTAACTGACCGACTCTTTGACAATTCAAAAGTGCCTGTAATTGGTTTAATTGAAATAAATGCTTTGAGTTTGAGTTTGACCACACTCAAAATATTCACAATGTCTAGAAATGCTTAAAAATACTCGGTACAATTAGATACTACGCTACCTAACCAGGATTATCAACGCCCCTGAACCGTATGGCACGAATTACATTACATATTTACATCATAATGTCACCTTAATAAACAAAGCATTTCTGCGTAACTTTATTATGCGAGTGTTGCCAGCTTTTTAACATTAGATTGTCATGATTAAGTTATAATGGTATGGGTTGTTTTGCAATGTTTTTTGGTGGTTCATGAGGTGTTAGGTAATTTCTGAAGTAACTATTGGTAATTATACAACATTATTTGTAGTATATACGAAACCTGAATATAGTTTGTTCAGAATAAGGAACTGAATCGATTTCAATAAATTTTGCACCATTTTATATTTTGTCCCAAAAATATTTTAGTGTGATGGAAATTGTTATCACCATTTAATTACTTACAATACAATCGCCGTACGGTTAGGTACCTACTGCTAAATTACTAGCAATGAGCGCAAGACGACCCTGGAGGTGCGGGGGCGCCGTTAGCATGTTTTTGTACGGACAACCCGGTAACA